>PVJH01029989.1:0-25292 GCA_004026705.1 Nesogale talazaci | reverse complement strand
CCCCCCCCCCTCAGTGAGACACACTTTCTTATCATTTATCAAGTACTAGCACACCTCTTAAAATTCCATCTCCCAATTTATAAAAAAACATATTTAGCTGGACAGTTTCCTTGACCAAAGCCATCACTTAACCCCTGTTCTCGAGCCCCTACCTCTTACTCATGCAACACACTCAACTCTTACACTCCTTCCAGACAATGTGATTTCCAGCTCTTGTTTGCTCCTTCTCTAACCCAAAGAGCCACCCCTCCTCTTTACACAACTCAGAACCCCACGCACTGTCTACAGCTGAAACACTGTCCTGTGCAAACAGCACTCGACAGCAGTTACCACAAATAATCAAGAGAAACAAAAATCGACAATTGAAGATTATGCGAATGCAATGAAATGCACAGAAAAAGAAGCCCTTGAACTGCTAGAAGGAGAGTACAGGAGAATAATGTGTAGGGTTGTACAAGAGATCTGGGGATCAATCTTGAAAACAAAGGAAGAGATTGAGATGCTAAGATTCTCGCTACCAAAAGAAATCCAGAAAACTAAACAATCGGTTATCAGAAATAAAAGCACAGTACACAACTGAGAAATAGAATGTTTTGTTTGTTTGTTTTTGGGGCACCACTGCCCTCTAGTGGTGGGAGTAGGAGGCCCAGCCTTTGCTCCTGTGGAGCCTGCTGCTGGAATTGAACCTCCATCCCAGTAGGCCGAAGTCCCGCACACAACCATTATGCCACTGGGGCTCAGCCCGAGAAATAGAATGTGAGAAAGGGGAAATTGAATCAGTGAACAAGAGAAAAAAATCAAACCAAAAAAGCAAAGAATCTGAAGAAAGCTTGAGGATGATTGAGATGCCATCAAAATAAAAATGCACATCTCACTGAGATACTGGAACAAGAGGAAACCATGAAGGCTACAGAAGAAATAGTAAGAGAACTCATGGAAGAAAATCTCCCCAAATCCAAAGGAGGAGACCATAAACATCCAGGAAGCAAACAGAACACCAAATAGATTAATCACCACTCCATACCCACCTCCACGCCCCAAAAATCCACATAAAGACATATAGTAGTTGTGCTAGTCTGGGTAGATTAGAGAAACAAAATTCACAAACACTCATATTTTATGAGAGTTTAAAATAAAGGGTAATTGTACAATAACCAGGCTAGTCCAAGCCCATAAGTCACACGTTAACCCATATGTCCAACATCATTTACAAAGCCCTCCTCAAACTCACAAAGCACATGCAATGATGCTGAATGTAGGAAAAAAGCCAAATCAGTGAGCATGTAGGTATCTTAGCACTAGCAGGGTCTCCATGTGGCTTCTTCAGCACACATGGCTACATCAGGGTAGGTCCATGTGAGTTCTCCTTAGGGATGTCTCCCAGGGAGTGAAGGGTGAAACAGAGAACTAGCTAAGACAGCCGCAACTGGCCCGAGCACCAGAGAACAAGAGACCAGACAGGCAAGGTTCACTGAGCCTTTTATCTCTTTGCCCCTTCAATTAATCCCGCATGTGTTCTCAGCCAGGTTGGCACACTAAACCTTAACTATCACAGTAATCAAATTATTCAACTTTGAGGGAAGTAAAGAGAACCCTGAGAGCATCTAGAGAGGAAAACAAGCAAACAAACAGTCACCTACAAAGGGAAACAGATAAGAATAAGCTCAGGCCTTTCCAGAAGCCATGCAGGGAAGAAGAAAATGGAGCAACATATTCTGAAATTTGAAAGACAAAAATTGCAAATCAAGAATCTTATATCCTGTAAAGCTGTTCATCAGATATGAAGGAGAAATAAAAAGTGTTTTCAAACAAGGACATTTTAAAAGAATTTGTAAAACAGAACAAAACAACCTAACATTTCAAAAGATATATCATCCAGATTTTCATGGTCAGAAAACCAACAACTGCAGCACTCAAGCATGAGACCATGGTGGTGTGTAGCATCACCCAGAAGTCATCACACTGACAACAGTTCACTTACCTCCCAAATACAGATCTAGTGGGTAAACGAAGACATGAATAAACTCCCACCACCACTACCCCACACCAAAAAAAAAAAAAAAAAAGAGGAAGAAGAAGACCAAGCAAATGATAAAATATGACAGCAACAAATGTACATGTAGATTAATAACACTGAATGCCAATGGACTAAGTGCACCAATTAAAAGATAAAAACTACCAGCCTGGATTAGGAAACAAGATCCACCAAGAAACACATCTTAAACTCATAGACAAAAATAGACTGAGAGACGAAGAATGGTGAAAAATTTATCAAGCTAATGGCAGTTTAAAAAACCAAGGGTGGCAATATCAATCTCCAACAAAAGTACACAACATAATGAGAAACAAGAATAGGCATTACATAATGCTTGAAGGATGAATAGACTAAGAACACACAGTCATAAAAAACATATGTAGGGCTGAGCTCCGGTGGCGTAGTGGTTGTGCGCGGGACTGCGGCCCACTGGGACGGAGGTTCAATTCCAGCAGTGGGGCTGGACCTCCAACTCCCACCACCGGAGAGCAGTGATCCCCCCCCCCAAAAAAAAAACAACATATATGTGCTGAACAAAAGACCCTCAAAATATATCAACCAAATACTCAAAGAGATGAAAAAAGAAACCATATCACCAAATTGACAATAGTAGTAGACGACTTCAATACACCACTCTCAAAGAAAGAAAGATAAACAGGAAATAAGCTCAATAAATAACATAAAAAGCTGGACAACACAATTGAGTAGTTCAACCTCCTAGGTATTTACAGAGTTCTCCAACAAATAGCAAAAGAAATACATGTTCTTTTTCAAGGCACATAGCAAATATTCTAAAATAGACTACATGGTAAACCATAAAGCAAGCCTTATCAAATTCAAACACATTTAAAGATCATTCAAACCATATTCTCAGACCACAGTGCCATAAAGCTGGAAATCAACAATAAAGAGAATAAAGCAAAGAAAGACAAACACATGGAAACCTAATAGCACACTACTCCCAAAAGTTTGGCTATTAGCCCAAATAGATGAAATCAGAGGACTCATGAGGGAGGAAGGGGCAGGGAAGAAGGTGCAAAACTGAGGAGCTGATACCAGGGGTTCAAGTAGAAAGAAAATGATGATGACAACATATGTACAAATGTGCTAGACACAATGGATGAATGTATGAATTATGGTAAGAGCTGCATGAGCCCTCAATAAAATGATTTTTTTG
Organism: Nesogale talazaci; assembly: GCA_004026705.1. NCBI lineage: Eukaryota > Metazoa > Chordata > Mammalia > Afrosoricida > Tenrecidae > Nesogale > Nesogale talazaci. Next base: position 22,080 of record PVJH01029989.1, on the reverse strand, counting down.
TTGTTGTTTTTTGGGGCATCACTGCTCTCCGGTGGTGGGAGTAGGAGGCCCAGCCCCACTGCTGTAATTGAACCTCCGTCCCAGTGGGCCGCAGTCCTGCGCACAACCACTACGCCACTGGGGCTCAGCCCAAAATGATTTTTTTTAAAAAGAAAAAAACAGTATAACAAAAGAATATATTCCAACAAATTAGATAATCTAGATGACATGGACAAATACTTAGAAATACACCCTTCCCAAATTAAAGCAGATGGACATTTTTTTGGCATCACTGCCCTCTGGTGGGAGTGGGAGACCCAACCTTGCTCCTGGAGAGCTGCTACTGGATTTGAACCGCCAAGCCAATGGACCACAGTCCCTCACTCAACCACTACACCACCCCATCAACCCCAGATGGACATTTGTTTTTTTTTGGGGGGGAGGCATCACTGCCCTCTGGTGGTGGAAGTAGGAGGCCCAACCTTTGCTCCATGGCGCTGGAATTGAACCTCCATCCCAGTGGGCTGCAGTCCCGTGCACAACCACTACGCCACTGGGGCTCAGCCCCAGATGGACATTTAAAACCTGAAAAAGCCCATAGCAAAAGAAGAAATAAACAAGATCCCCAAGAAAATTCCAATTGCAACAAATGAACAAATGTGCTTGACACAGTGGGTGTATGTATGGATTGTGATAAGAGTTGTACGAGCCCCCAATAAAATGATTAAGAAAAAGAAACTCCCAACAAAAAATATCCCTAGGCCAGATGGATTCACAGAATATTCCTATCAAGTATTCAGGGAAAGACTGACACTTATGCTACACAAACTATTCCAGAATATAGAAAAGGATAGCAAACTCCCAAACTCATTTTTGAAGCCAGAATAACCCTGATACCCAAACTAGAGAAAAATGTCACAAAGATTAAAAAAAAAACAACAACATTACAGACTGATATCTCTTGTGAACACAGATGCAAAAGTTCTAAACAAAATTCTGGCCAATAGAATCCAACAACATATCAAAACAATAACAAAACAAAAAAACCATCATGACCAAGTGGGATTCACACCAGGGATGCAAGAATGGTTTAACATATGAAAAACAATTAATGTAATCCATCACAAAAAAAAAGATAAAAGATGAGAACAATATAATCATATGATCATATGAATTGATGGAGAAAAAGCATTTAACAATGTTTAGCATCCATTCCTAATAAAAGCCCTTAATAAAATAGGAATAGAAGGGAAATTCCTCAACACAAAAAAGGCCATATATGAAAGACCAACAGTCAATATTACACTAAATAGGGAAAATGTGAAAACATTTCCACTGAATTAGGGAATCTGACAAGGATGTCCCTTATCTCCACTTTTATTCAACGTTATGCTGGAAGTCCAAGCCTGAAACATAAGATGGCAGCAAGAATTCTTTGGGCAAAGAGAAAACGTGAAACTTTTGCCATTTGTAGATGATATGATTTTATAGAGAAAGAACACCAAGGTCTGCACAACAGGATTGTTGGAAACAATTTAGGAGTTTAGTAAAATAGCAGCATACAAGATTAAAAAGCAGAAATCACCGTAGTGGTTGTGCGCGGGACTGCGGCCCACTGGGACGGAGGTTCAATTCCAGCAGTGGGGCTGGGCCTCCTACTCCCACCACCAGGGCAGTGATGCCTAAAAAAAAAAAAAAAAAGCAGAAATCAAGGGCTGAGCCCCGGTGGCGTAGTGGTTGTGCACGGGACTGCGGCCCACTGGGATGGAGGTTCAATTCCAGCGCCACAGGAGCAAAGGCTGGGCCTCCTACCCCAACCACCAGAGGGCAGTGATGCCCACAAAAGAAAACAAACAAACAAAATGCATAAATCATTTGGATTCCTATATACTATTGATGAGAATTCTGAAAAATATATCAAGAAAGCATTACCATTCACAATAGCCACACAAAAGTTGAAATGCCTAGAAATAAACCTAACTCAAGAAACAACAGACCTGTACAGAGAAAACTACAGAACATTATTATAAGAAATCAAGAGACCTACACAAATGGAACAATATCCCATGAGCATGAAAAAGAAGATGAAAATGTCAATACTATTTAAAATCTGCAAATTCAGAGCAATTCTATCCAAATCCCAACATTATGGAAAAACTTACTACCAACTTCAGATGGAGAGAGAAGAAGTTCAGGATAAACTTCCCCAAAAGATGAACAACGTAAGTGGGCTTGCACCACCTGATCTCAAAACCTACTATATAGCTGCAGTTGTCAAAACAGTCTGATACTGGTACAGCAGGACAGAAAAAGCATAAATAGAATGTGAATATAACATCTGGCTATAGACAACTGATTTTTTACAAAGGTTCAATAAACATTAAATTGGAAGGGGATGCCCTCTTCAATAAATGGTGCTGAAAAAACGGGATATTTATCTGCAAAATAATGAAACAAGACTTACACTTCGCTGAGCCCTGGTGGTGCAGTGGTTGTGTGTGGGAATGTGCCTCACAGGGTTGGTGGTTCAAATCCAACAGCAGCTCTCCAGGAGCAAGGCTGGGCTTCCTACTCCCACCAGGGCAGTGATGCAGAAAGAAAAAAGAAAGAAAAAAAAAAGACTTATACCTCACTCCATGCACAAAACTTATTTCAAGGTGGATAAAAAACCTATCAGGATCATCGTCGAGAAAATTGCAACAAATCTAAGGGCCCAACTGCAGGACATACACAGGCTAGCAGATATAACAAAGCACACACCGTGGAAGAAAAAAAATGGTGAATGGGATCTAACAAAAATAAAATGACGTGTGTATATAAAAATATTTCATCAAAAGAGTAAAATGAGAGCCCACAGAAAAAGATATTTAGCAATCATACAATGAACAAAGGAATGGTTATTAAAATCTACAGAATACTACAAGCCTACAATAAGAGAAAAAAGCAACCTTCTTAGAAGGTTGGCAAAGGATCTGCATAGATAATTTACAAAGGATGACACCCAGTCGCTAAAAAACCCAAAAAACAGGAGACGCTCTCATTTACTAATCATCTGGGAAATTCAAATCAAACCAACCATGTGATACAATACCCATAACCATCACCCATTAAAACAAAACAAGGGCTGAGCCCCAGTGGCGTAGTGGTTGTGCGCGGGACTGCGGCCCACTGGGATGGAGGTTCAATTCTGGCTCCCAGGAGCAAAGGCTGGGCCTCCTACTCCCACCACCTGAGGGCAGTGATGCCTAAAAAACAAAACAAAACAAAACAAAACAAAAAAAACAAAACAAAACACCCCCCTCCACTATTTTGATCTCAGTTATACCTTACATAACTAGTTAGACCAGAGGGTGTCCTCTAGTACAGATCAGGGCTGGATACACAGGAAATTCAGGAGGGATAAACCCCTCAGGGCCAATAATAAGAGTAGCAATACTAGGAGGGGAAGGGGAAGGTGGGGTAGAGAGGGGAACTGATCACAATGGTCTACATATAATCCCCTTCATGGAGGACGGACAACAGAAAAGTGGGTGAAGGAAGACATCTGTCAGTGTAATCGAGGAATAATAATAATAAGTTATAAATTATCAAGGATTTGTGAGGGAGACTGTGGGGGAGAGAGGAGGAAAATGAGGTGCCGATACCAAGGGCTCTAGTAGAAAGACTATGTTTTGAGAATGGTGATAGCAACAAATGTGCAAAGGTGCTTGACATAACGAAGGGATGAATGTGATAAAAGTTGTATGAACCTGAAATAAAAATGATTAAAAAAAAACCCAGAGAACAGATGCTGGAGAAGGTGTGGAGAAATTTGAACTCTTACACACTGCTAGTGGACTTGTAAATGCAACCAATGCGGCAACTCATATGGTGATTCCTATAGCAGATGGCAATAGAAATACCATACGACTCAACATTACCATTCCTGGGCATGTACCTCAAAGAAATAAGAGAGATCACAAATATAACTAGGCTTTCCCATATCATTGCCACACAGTTCCCTGGAAACAGCTCAAATTCACATTAGATGTGAATGGAAGAATGGATAAAAACACTTTGAATTCTATGCATCCCTTAAAAAAAAAAAAGATGAAACCATGGAAAACCTCAGACATGGAGGGATCTGCAAATCATTATGCTGAGAGACGTTAGTCAGTCATAAAAGGACACAATGGATGAGTCCCTGCTGTAGGGACAAGCAACAGGAGGAGGGCAAGTTCAGGCTTTCAGGACCTCTAGTCTGCTAAGCAGCGCAGTCATACAGCCAGGTACAGAGCCCGACCCGTACCATGAAATAAGCAACTTCTCTTGTAGGTACATATCTAGAAGATCACTTTGGTGAGAGCTCCTCAGGTCAACTGGGATCAAATTGTGAATGATGGGCTGAAGGGATGTTGATGTCATGCAAAGATTTGATGAGGTCCCCTGGGGCAGGTACACATCCCCATCAGAGGGAAGAGGGATGGGAAAGTCAAGTCAGGAGAAGGTTAAGAGAGCAGACAAGTGCATGTATGTCGGTAGAAAAAGGGGAGGACCTACTTCCAAGTGGGGGGAAAATGACTAACAATACTTTTTTTTTTTTTTTTAGATTTTTAAAAAAAATTTTATTGGGGGCCTAACAATACTTTTAAGGACCTAAGTGTTGAATGTGATTCATAATATGTACCTAATAAGCCACAGGGCCCGAGTTTCTGGGCATATCCTGAGGATGCAGGCCAAGTGCCATAGAACACCAGGTCAGTGAATCTGGATATGTAAGGTACACAACACTCTCTGAGAGTCATACCAGAGGGATTCTAGGTGGTCAACTGAATGCTACCTCAATTCGTGACCCCTTGATAGATTATAAATTATTATTTTCATATCTCACACCGCTGCTGTTTCCCTTCCCCTCTGGTTTCTGTTGTTTTTCCCCCTGGAAGGGTGTGTGTGCTTATGTGCCAATCATTGCATTCGGTTCACCTTTCCTCCCCTCCTCTTCCTCCCTTCCTCCTACTTTTTTTTTTTTTTTTTTTTTTGTGGCCATCACTGCTCTCCAGTGGTGGGAGTAGGAGGCCCAGCCCCACTGCTGGAATTGAACCTCCATCCCAGTGGGCCGCAGTCCCACGCACAACCACTACGCCACCGGGGCTCAGCCCCCTTCCTCCTACTCTTTTGGTATCGCCATTCCCATTCCTGTTCCTGGGTTTCATATGTTGTGAGCTTTATTTCTTGTCTATACCTGTGTACGTGTTCTGGTTCAGTCCAGAGTGGGAAGCAGCACTAGGGTCATGACAGTGGGGGGTGGGGTGGGGTCGGGTGAACAGTAATTTCTATAATAGCAAAAACATGAGAAAAAAAACCACCTTTTGAGGAATGGATAAATAAATTCTGGTACATGCACACAATGGAATATTATGTATCTCTAAAAATCATTGATGAGACTGTCAAACACCTCATGGCATGGACACATTTGTAAGACATTATGTTCAGCAATCTCATAAAGATAAATATTTCATGACATCATTTATTATAAAGAAGAAAACTTAATAAAAAGGGTTTTCACATCAAAAGGAAAAGACTTTGAAGGCTATGGCAAGACCTGAGGGTGAGATGATGGGGCAGGAAGAATAGGAAGGGAAGGAGGAAGGGAAAGAAGAAGAGCCACATTCATGGGTGGTTTGCTGGGATACTGTCACTTCTGATGTGACGGGCTGTGCAATTATGCATGATACATTTTTCTTTAGTATATGTGCTACTGAAGTGAGCACAGTATATTTTTCTTTGTATGTGTTATATTCCACAAATAAAAGAAAAAATATTTGAAAGTGTCAGTCTTGAAAACTCCAGTTTCCTTACTCATTAGCACTAAACATTGATCTCACTTGTTATAAAAGGAGGAAAAGTAAAATTGTAACTGACTTCAATGCTTTTGTGACACACCACCTAGTTTCGACAATTGAAAATTTTAAATAAAAATAAAATTTGTGTGTAGCAAAACTCAGAAAAGTATAGTGAAGGGATGAAATCTTCTGTGATAAAAATGCAACAAACACTATTTAATTTTACTTGTTAAAAAAATTCAAATGCTGGAGATATCCAAAACATGTAATAGTTTAATTTTAAATTGCTATAAACGGCTGAGCCTCAGTGGTGTAGTGGTTGTGCGCGTGACTGCGGCCCACTGGGATGGAGGTTCAATTCCAGCAGTGGGGTTGGGCCTCCTACTCCCACCATCAGAGAGCAGTGATGCCAAAATAAATAAATAAATAAATAAATAAATAAATAAATAAATAAATTGTTATAAAGATTAATTGCTGCAATTAGTCAGTGAAACATTTTGACTGAGATGAATGTTTTTGCCCCTGTGTTTCCATTAAAATTTTAAGTATAAATGAAAATGGAAAAACTGCCACTATCTGATTCCTGTCCCTTATTTTTTCATTTGCAATCTTATTTTGACTGCTACTGAACATCAATTTGAGCTCATGTTGGCCCTTTAGAACCGCCAGCCCCATGAGTGCAGTCCCGCACTCAACCACTACGCCACCGGGGCTCAGCCCCCATAGCAAATTCTTGAGCATGTTTCCTACATATGTGACATGTTAGTTGGATATCATTTTAGTATTATTTGGCATACAGGTTGGTGTCTTCCAAAAGGTCAACCAGAGGTAGGGAGAGAAAGAGGAAACTGACAACAATGATTGATGTATAGACCTGCCACCCATCCCCCCCTAATGAGACCGCAGATAGTGAAAGTCTGAAAAAACAGGGGCCAAGCCCCAGTGGCGTAGTGGTTGAGTGCAGAACTGCGGCCCACTGACTTGGCGGTTCAAATCCAGCAGCAGCTCTCCAGGAGCAAGGCTGGGCCTTCCACTCCCACCAGAGGGCAGTGATGCCCCCCCAAAAGATATAAAAAACGATAATTTATAATTTATCAAGTGTTCCTGAGGGTGGGAGGGTGTGGGAGGGAAGGAAAAAAATGAGAAGCGGAAAAAAAAAAGTAGAAAAAAATGTTTTGAAAAGGTTGATGGCAACCTATATACAAATATGTTTGACACAATGGATATATGGATTGTTATAAGAGCTGTAACAGCCCCCAATAAAATGATTTTTTTATTAATAAAAAAAGGTCAACGTGATAGGCCTCATTTGCATGCACTAATAGCTAACTTTAGAAGTTCAGATCTATATTAAAGCCTTGAGCAATTTCTTGCACCAGCAGCTGTAAGAATGTTTCATGGCCCTCTCATAAGTCTCATTTCTGGAATGCACAGTACCAGGCCAGTAACAACGAGACTTCTTCATTTCTCCAGTAGAAGGCACACTCTTGAGATTGGCTTTTATAACTTCCTGGGTGATGGAATTCACAGGATGACAGTGAGTTTTCTTTGTTTGTTCTTTTAGTTCACTGCTTTGCCAGCGGTTGATTTGCGCCTCAGTGGGCTTCCTAAGAGCCATGACAGACATCTTCTCACGTAGTCCACTTCTCCCTCGTGAGGCGCTGCTGTTACAGGGCAATGGCAATGCGGGAAGCTGAATGTGGAAACACAATTGCCGTAGCTTGATTTCCTGAACGTTTTCCGTGAACATTGGTTGTGGAGCCAACCAACATGAACTTCCTGACAACGCCAATGTTTTCTCCACTTTTCTTTCTGGTTTGAATTTTTGTGCGTTTATTATAGAGAAAAATAGAGAAAAACAAAGTAGGAAAAAGAAGAAAGACCTGCACAGGTTGAGAGAGAGAGAGACCAAGTCCTATGCAGGGGCCATCCCCAGAGAGAGGCGGGAGGCCGTTTTCTCTACTTTTAATGATATTATACATCAGTCCAGTTGTGAGTTTGTTTTTTTCAAACACAGAGTTGCAATCTATATTTGAAGGCTGCAGTTCTTGGTCTTTATTACCAAGTGTATCAAGTCCTCCTTACTTTCAGCAACAAGGTTATATCTTCTGCCTATCACAGGGTTTACATTTTATTTATTTACCTTTTCTTTATATGTGTGTTTCTTTTGTCTTCTTTTTTCTTAATTGGGATTTAATACATGTACCATATCATTTCATACTTCAATCAGATCAAGTCAAATTTTACAATTGCCACCACAATCAATTTTCAAACATGATTTTTCTACGTGGACTCCTTGACTTCATCTCCCTATTTAGTTTTTCTTTTTTTTAGGGGGGCGGGCATCACTGCCCTCTGGTGGTCGTGGGAGCTAACTATTTCGTTTTTCAATAGCAATTTTTTAAATTGTAAATTGGGTGGAGGTTTACATTTCAGATTATCAACTTTTTATTCAGCAGTTTAAACTAGTCAAACCCCCCCCAATGATTTACCCTTTATCCAGTCTTTGATTTCTTTTATTCTTTTTGTGAACCACTGTCTTCCATGTTATCCAAGTTAACATACACTTTATCGCTTTATCTTCCCTTCCTTTCTTGCCTTCTCCATTTTAGCAATTTCCAAAGTATTTTCCTTTTAGTATGCAAGTCTCTATCATGGTTTTTCTTCCTTTATAACAAAAGCCTCTTATTATATTTGTCCTTTTGTTTTTGGTTTCTTTCACTCCATTACAGATTGTTATTAAGTATTCCTCCAACCCTCATACCTTGTCCTTCATTCAGCCCAACTTCCTGGAATCTCAGCATACATGTTGAATATGCATGGTGACAGGAGACAACCTTCTTATCTGCAGCAGTCCTGAGACAGGTGTTAAGGTTTTTGCATCTTTTTTTCTGTTAGCTTTGGCTACTTTACATTCATAAACAAGTGTCAGGATCTTTTCTGACATCAATTGTGATCATTTCTTTCTTATCTTTTAATGCCCATTTGCTTCTTTCATGTATGATGTTCTTGATATCATTCTAATTTAATCAGGTCTTCAGTTCTTGAGAGATGTTTTCTAAATTCAGGTGGGATGCACATGAAGTCAATCTTGGAGTCTTATGGACTTGCTTTAAATTTCTTTAGTTTATTCTCCAGGGAAAGCGCTTTTTTTTGGTGTGTTTTTTTTTTAAACAGGGGACAGCATTTCTAGATTTGCATTCTTTTTTTTTTTGGCGGGGGCGCATCACTGCCCTCTGTTGGTCGTGGAAGCTCTGCAGCGCTGCTTCTGAGAGCAGCTGCTGGATTTGAACCATGAAGCCCGAAGCCTGAAGCCTGCGGGCCACAGTTCCGCATTTTAAGATCTCCATTTGTGAGTTATTTTAGGAGGATGAGAATTAAGATCTTTACAAGAGCAGAAAAATGGAGAAGCTTCAAAAATCCTGGATACAAACAGAAAATTGCTTTGCTCAGCCCCTGTTTCTCCACATTTCATTCCATGTCTTTGAGGGCTCATCTGGTAGTTTCCTCTTAAGCCATGTTATTGTTGTAGTTGTTAAATGCCATCAACTCAGCTTCCACCCATAGTGACCTCATGCACAACAGAACAAAACGTCGTCCCATCCTGCACCAGCCTCACAATAGTGTTAGGCGTTGAGTCCGTTGTTGAAGCCACTGTGTTAGCCCATTTCCCTGAGGGTCTTTCACTCTTTTGCTGTCTCTGTTCTTCACTGAGCATGGTAAAACTGAGCCAGGCCTGATCTCTCCTGACAACATGTCCAAAGTAAACAAGATGAGGCTTGCCAGTCTTTTCAGTAATTCATGACGCTTTCAATATCTGTCACCAGCACCACAAATCAAATGCAGCAATTCTTATTTTGGTCCTATTTTGCCATAGAACTGTTTTCCAGACAATGGCAGCCCCACAGCTCCTGAAATAAACTCTTCGCTTCCTTCTTCTTCATCTTCTTTTTTTTTTTTTTTTTGGCATCACTGCCCTCTGGTGGGAGTGGGAGGCTGATCTGACCCATGGATCAGTCAACATGGGTTCCTGAAAGGGGGACTGGGAATGGAGAGGGCAAGAGATGTGAGAAATGGAGACAAGACAGGACTCTGATCAAGTCTCATTTATTGAGCCAAAAGGCAGGGCTAACATAGGCTAGCAATAGGAAGGGGAGGTACAACTTATGGAAATGAGGGGTAGGGATAATCAGCCAATCATACACATAGCTTCAAAGAAACGGTGGGGAAAAATGGTGAGAAGCAGTTCTCAAACAGGTCCGCATGCTACTTAAGTGGGCTCAAGAGCTCTGCATGCTAATTAGGCGAACTCAACAGGTCCGCATGTTAATTAGGTGAACCCATAGATTCAAAGGTTATCTTGCCCGCAAGCCGTTACAATACAAAAGGTCAATAAAGGTGTCACTGAGGGATGGGAACAGCATTTGACTTCCCACAGGAGGTCCAGTCTTGCTCCTGGAGAGCTGTTGCTGGGTTTGAACCGCCAAGCCAGTGGGCCGCAGTCCTGCACTCAACCACTACACCACCGGGGCTCAGCCCGCATTTCCTTCTGTGTGATCTCTACTTTTATTCTCTTATAGATAGAATCCTTATAAGCCGGAGTCAAGTTGGTGGCACCCAACAGCACTAGTCAGCATGCCGACACCTGCCCTCCCTCCCTGTGCTAACGCCAGCGACCTTGGCTGCCTGCTAAGACCTGCCTTCCACCTTTTTAAAGTTTCTGTAACTTAGCGCCTTCTCCTCTTACCCTTACACACTGTGCAAACCCTGACCTGCAAGCCCCCCAGAACCACTTTCTCTGGCGTGATGCCTCATGCTTTTAAACTTGAGCAACTCTGGAATCCTTTAGGGTCAAGACCTTTGAAAAATCTTTGCACAAGTTGCTGTTGTGGCAAGATTTTATCTTATAACATGAATAGGTACTCAGATTTGTCATGCATAAACTCACTGAGTTTATTGCAAGGTAGTCATGACAAGGCATATAACAACATTAATTTAGCACAGAAGAATTGGAATGAACAAGTACACTGTTCATTCAATATTTAGGGTCCAAATCTTTGATTCCAGGCTTTCATTTTTAAGAAGAGATCTAGGGAGGCAGGCTTAACCAGGGCTCAAACTCTGCAGAGATCTCTTGTAGCTTGGGCCCAAGATTGTTGGTATTGAATGGAATTTCAGTTTACCTTTTGCCTTCTTTCAGCAAGTGAGCAGAAATTTAGGCCTTCTATGTGAATTTGTCATCTTGGCTTACACTACAAGGGTCAGTGTGACATCGGAGACTGGCATGCTGTGTCTTTTCTCTAAGACTAGAGATGTAGCTTTTCTTTGAAGTCCGTGATGAGGGAAGTTGCTTAGATAGGGACAGCGATGTTTTCTTGTGCCGCAGCATTGTGAACTGAAAGGTTCAATGTGAACGGAAAGGTTAATGTTATTTACATATAGCACATCCTTTTGTGTTTCTAGGATTAAGGTCTTTTTTTTCCTAAATAACTTAAGTACGACTTACAAGTTTTCAGTGACATAGTACATGTTAGAGAGTCTTACAAATGTGCATTTTTCAGTTCATATATGAGTTCTTGTACATGTGGACTTTGAAAGTACTTGAGATCATTACAGAAACATACAGAAAAGACTTCTTCTCTCTGGAACACTATAGGCTAGGTAATGTAGTGTTTTTTGAAATACTATGTTGTTCTTGCACAGTTTTAAGTTGCTGTTTAATATTTTCCAGTATGACTTTCAATAACTGCAAAGGGTATCTGTTATATTTTCACATTAATATTTTAAAGTAAAATGGTTACATGACTCTTTTAATATATTCAGTGGAATGTGAACACTGCACTATTTTGATTACAAACATAATAAATTTAAAGATTTACATAATCAGAATTTGTTTCATGTTAGTTTATTCTACACTGTCTTTTTAGCTTATATTATTTCATTCTTCTTCTTCTTTTTTTTTTTGGGGGGGGGCATCACTGCTCTCCGGTGGTGGGAGTAGGAGGCCCAGCCCCACTGCTGGAATTGAACCTCCGTCCCAGTGGGCCGCAGTCCCGCGCACAACCACTACGCCACCTGGGCTCAGCCCTATTTCATTCTTCTTTACCCTATGTAGTTTAACCTAGTAATATATTTTTATGTTTGAAAGTATAATAGTTATACCATTCATAGTATTCATTGATTAATTGATTGATTAGCTCTCATAGTCTGTTCAGGGCCACACGCTTTATTCTTTCTGTGTCTCTTCTGCCGAGTGGAGAGGAAGATACACATCATCAACTTCATGGTCATGGTAGCAATGAATTAATTACTGAATAGGGCTCACATACCATACAAAGAATCCTGTTGTTTTTTTAAACAAAACACAACCAAATCTTGATGGGTTGGCACTGGAGACACAGTGTAGGAATTGTGCCCAGTCCAGAACATCCCCCCTCCCCACTCCAAGGTGAAATATGATTTGAGTTCAATAGAGCAAGGGGAGCAAAGCAATGAAGTTCCCAACGAACTCCAAAAATAGACTTTGGAATCGTTTAGGCAGGGCTTGAGACCTCACCAGACCTGACTGGAAAACATTCATAAGGATCAGCTCTCCCCTACCTCCCCTCCTCACCATCTCACATCTATCCATATAAGATAGACTGTATAAACAATCCCGAGGAGAAAACTATGGGCTAATGGCTCAGGAGAGACACGGGAGAGGATGAGATGAGGGAAAGGGAAGGGGGAGCCAATACCCAAGGCCAAGGGAACAAGAGATCTAAAATCGATGGTGATGAAGGCATAGAATATCTGGTAGGGGTTGATCAAGTGCACTGTAACCATGAGAAATTACTGAGAGCTGAATGCAGGTCAAACAGGATAGTGGGACAGGAGGAAAGTAAAAAGAAATAGAGGAAAGAACTAGGAGGCAAAAGACATTTATAGAAGTATGAATATAGGCATGTACATAGGTAAATATATTAATATATAATGATAGGGACATAGCTCAATGTACATATATTTAAATGTCAAGTATTAAGGTAGTGTACAGACATTGTGTCTCTACCCAAGTACTCCCTCAACACAAGAACACTTGATTCTAATGACATGGCATTCTATGATGCTCACCTTCCCAACACGATCACTGAACACAAAGCAGGTGCATAAGCAAATGTGGTGAAGAAAGCTGATGGTGCCCAGCTATTAGAAGATATGGTGTCTGGGGTCTTAAAGGCTTGACATTAAATAAGCAGCCACCTAGCAGGGAAACAACAAAGCGTACATAGAAGAAGCACACTAGCCTATGTCATCACAATTGTGGACAGGATCAGAAGACCCAAACAAAAAATTATATCAATGCAAATGATGGGGGTCAGAGTGGAGACCTGAAACCTATCTGTAGATAATTGGACATCCCCTTACAGAAAGGTCACAAAAAAGGAACAAGTCAGCCAGGGTTCAGCATAGCATCAACAAAACACACAACATGCCTCTAGTTATTTAATGTTTCCCCTCCTCCACTGTCATGACCACAATTCTACTTTACAAATCTGGCCAGACCAGAGCATGTACACTAGTACAGATAAGAGCTCTCCACACAGACTCCAAGACAGATAAACTTCACAGTAACTAGAGTAGTGATACCATGAGTGTCGGGGGAAGGTGAGGGGGCGAAGGAGGGAAAACAGGGAACTGATTGCAATGATTGACATATATAACCACCCCTCCCGGGGGGTGGAACAACAGAAATGTGGGTGAATGCATACAGTGGACAGTAAAAGATATGAAAATAATACTGATTTATAATTTATCAAGGTTTCATGAAGGTGGGAGGGTGGGGAAGGGAGGAAAAAAAGAAGAGCTGATACCAAGGGCTCAAGTAGAAAGAAAAGGTTTTGAAAATGATGATGGCAACATATGTACAAATGTGTTTGATATAAATGATGAATGGATTGCTATAAAACCAATAAAATTATTTATTAAAAAATTTCAAAGTTCAAATAAATTAAAACATAAGGTAATTTTCTGAACAGTTATAGGGTCACTGTGAGTTGAAATCAACTTGATGACAGACAGATGGTGTGTGTGTGTGTGTGTGTGTGTGTTCTGTATGTAAGAGTATTCTGATTCCAAAATCGGCTTATTACAATGAAGAGAAGAGGAGGGAGAAGAATAGAAGAATAAAAGATTGATCCTTGGCTGATTTCAACAGGATTGGTTAGACCCTGCCTATTATTGACATCACCTGATATTAGACCCCAACACAGTCTCCGATTCACTACCCACCTGTGTCCATGACACCATTTGTAATTAGGGTTGATATATGTCAGAATCAGTCCACCACAGAGATTTGATGCCAAGCCTGGCAGCAAAGAAGAAAGAACTGATTCGTACATTTGTATGAAAAAAGCTGCTCACAAGATTGATTTTGGAACTGAAATTTTTTTTACCATTAATATTTGGTTTCCTGGGAAGAAAAATAAGGTGTTATTCACTGATTTTTATTATGTTCACAGAGTTTGCACATTATTTCAAAATACACATTCCTCTTTGAATTATGTATGTGTGCACACTTGATTTTTATGCGAACGCTAATTTAATTTTCATGCCTATCGTGGTATGTTGTATTTTTAATAGAATGTAAACGTTGAAAAGTTTGTATAGCTTTAACTTATGATAAGGCATTTCTTCTTGAGAAAGTTAAAATTTAGAGGGTAAGAGGAGGTGGGAGGGGGAAAAAGAGGTGATACCAAGGGTTCAATAGAAAGCAAATGTTTAGAAAATCATGATGGGGCTGAGCCCCGGTGGCGTAGTGGTTGTACGTGGGACTGCAGCCCACTGGGCTGGTGGTTCAAATCCAGCAGCAGCTCTCCAAGAGCAAGACTGGGCCACCTACTCCCACCAGAGGGCAGTGATGCCCCCCAAAAGAAAATAATGATGGCAATATTATGTACTAATATGCTTAGTACTAATATGCTTATAATGATGCATGGATCATTATAAGAGCTGTAACAGTCCAATAAAATGATCTTTTAATTAAAACTTTAAAAAAGAAAGTTAAAATTTAATCTTCTAATTTAGATTACTTTATTTTAATATAATTAACTGTTGTTTATTAATTCAACAAATACTGTCACAAGGCAGGCCCTTGTCCAGAACTTAAGAGTTCCAAAGCACACTACACAAAAATCCAGACTTGCCAAGCCAACATAATAGTGGGGAAATGAACAGGGAAAAGAAACAGACAATAGGAGGGGCCTTCAAAAAATTTGTGGAAAAATGAAATTAAATAATAGAATTTTTTCCAATAAACTTTTTTTTAATCTTTTTTTTCGGGGGAGGGACATCACTGCCTCTGGTGGTCGTGGGCGCTACACAGCACTGAGAGCTGCCGCTGGATTTGAACTGCCACGCCCGCGGGCCACAGTCCCGCACTGAACCACTGACGCCACTAGGGCTCAGCCCCCAATAAACTTTTGAAGCCCCTTCATATGAGATTGTAGATATTGGAAGGTGTAGTGAAGACACGAGCAGCTCCGTTGACGCAGTGGTTAAAGCATTCTATACTTCACCGAGAGGTCAGAGGTTTGAATTCAGCGGGAGAAGCATGTGGTATTCTGCTTCTGTCAAGATTGTTGTGGTTAGGTACTATTGCGTTTGTTCCAACCTACAGTGTGCCTGCTTACAACAGAATGGAGCACTTTCTGCTCCTGGTGAGTCTTACAATTGTTCCTATATTTGAACCCACTGTTGCAGACACTGCATCAATCTATCTCACCAAGTGTCTCTCAATGCAATATAACATTAGATTTCCTCACTGCTGCTTTCATAGTTCATATTTTTTACTCTACATCTCCAAGCGTGATGTTGCTCTCTAGGGGCTAGTCTGGTCATCCTTGGTTCTAACTATGCTTTTTTCAGTACATATTTGTTTGTTATTCTGTCTGTCCATGGTATTTTCTATATTCTCCACCAACTCCACAATTCAAAAGCATCAAGTGTTCTTTAGTCTTCCTTATTCAGTGCCCCGATTTGCTATCCATATAAAACCAACCAAACACACTATTCTCAAGTAAATTCCAACTCATTATAACCCTATGTAGCATTTCTGAAACTGTAAGTCTTTCTGAGAGGAAAAAGAGAATTGCCTATTTCTCCCAAGGAGGAACTGGTGACCTTGAGCCTACAGTTTTGCAGATAGTACTAAGGTCTAACCCATAGCACCACCAGGACTCCTACCCACGGTGGTTGAAATACCATGGTTTGATAAAGGGGTATTTTTGTTCTAAAGTGACATCTTTGTTTGTGTTTTTGATCCTTTAAAGAGATCTTTTGTGACAGATTTACCCAATGCAATATATCATTTGATTTTCTGACTGCTGCTTTCATGGGGATTGATCTGAGTAAAATGAAAACTTTTATAATTTAAACATTTTCTATGTTTATCATGATTTGGAGATTCATCAGGTCATGAGCATTGACTGTAAACTATTGAGGTGTAATTCATACTGAAGGCTGTAGTCTTTTATTTTTATTAGTAAGTGCTTCAAGTCCTCTTCACTTTAAGCAAGCAAGATAGTGTCATCTGCCTATTGAAGGGTGTTAATAATAAAATATTATAAGAAATATTGCAAGGACCAAGCCTTAGAAAAGCAAAAGGGAAGAACACATTCAAGCATTTTTCAAACTAAAAGAACTGATGGAAAAATTAGGCCTTTAGTTGCAATATTAAAAGATTCTATGAGCAAATATTGAATAACACAGGAAGCATCAAAAGAAGATGAAAGGAAGGTATAGAATTACGATACTAAATACAACGGGTCTGATGTTCAGTCATTTCAGGAGGAAGCAAGCAATCAAGAACTGATGGTCTAAACTCTACTGAAGGCATTGTCACAGAACAAACACCACAAAGTGGCAAAGAGATGCAATGCTGGAAGTGCTCACGTGTCTATGCCAAAAAATCTGAAGACAGTCAATTGGTCAGCTGACTGAAAGAGATCCATTATGTGTCCATTCCAAAGACAAGTGGTGCAACAGAATGCAGAAATTATCAATTAACATCACATGCAAGTGAAATTTTGCTGAAGATAATCTTTAAAGAATTGTATTGGCAGGGAACTGTCAGAAAAGCAAGCCTGATTCAGAAAAGGGTATGTGTTATGGGTTTAATTCTGTCTCCCCTAAATATGAGACAGCTTCAGTAAGTTCATGAAGAAATTCTATTTTATCATGAACTTTTTGAAGTCCACTAGAAATTGTTGTAAATGCTAATATCTATGATTGTGATCAAAACCCCTTTGCGTACTGGGTTTCTTTGTTATGCGAATGAGGCAGGATGAGTATAGGGTGTATCTTGAATCAATCTCTTTTGAAATATGAAAGAGTGAATAATAAAGCAGAAGATAGAGTAAGACAGATGCCAAGAAGGACTTTACTTCTGAGCCAACACAGAAAGCCCTCACCCAGAGCTCACTCCTACACCATGAAGAAAGAAATACATTTCTTAAAGCCATGTATTTCTGTTGTAGCAGCAATAGATAATTTAATTTGAAATTTATTAAGTCTTAAAAGAGACAAAACAAAGATACAGACACATCATCCAGATGAGGGAACCTATTAGCATAAAGTGATCAGATTTTAAGTGGGACACCATTGACCGGGGGGTTGGGGGTGTTCTTGATTAAAAATTTGGTCGATGTGGAGCAACAAAAATGTTCATAGATTGCAAAAATAGTATAGTAATATACTTATTTAATTTTAAAATGCCGCGGGATGTTGTTAAATTGTTAAAAAGCAGGCCATCAGGGGCTGAACCCCGGTGGCGTAGTGGTTGAGTGCAGGACTGCTGGATTTGAACCGCCAAGCGATTCCCCCCAAACAACAACAACAGAGACCCCAGTATTGTCCATCAAAGACACAATCAGACGAACTCCTAAGAGAGTTTCCGTTCCTCAGCAGGCTGGAGAAGGGTAAAGGTAATCTACTTTCCAAATGTACTTTGCCTGAGGCCAAAATGATATACATCCTTGTTAAAGGTTGGAAGGGATTCATTGTAGGTTTTATCTTTGTGGGGACTCTGAAAGTAGACTTTGGGCTGTCATTATCATCTATAAGCTTCTGTAAACCAAGGTATCCAGAATTTAACCCTAATAGATTAGAAAGATTGCCTTTTAAAACTGGGAGTTCTGAGTTGGTTAGACTGATAGAAAGAATAGATTCAAAACATTTGTAAATTGCAGTTGTAAATTTCTCATTGTCATTTTTAAAGCTAAATTAAATATATACCCAGATTTTACATTACAGCATAATTTTTTTTTTGGATATCACTGCCCTCTGGTGGAAGTGGGAGCCGCAACCTTGCTCCTGGAGAGCTGCTGCTGGATTTGAACCGCCAAGCCAGCAGTCCCGCACTCAACCACTACACCACCGGGGCTCAGCCCTAAAGCATAATGTTTTTATTCATATCTTAAAGAATTATTTTATTGGACACTCTTACAGCTCTTATAACCACCCACACATCTAGTGTGTCAAGCACATTTGTATATATGCTGCCATTCTTTCCAAAACACTTTGTACTTGAGCCCTTGGTATTCACTACTCATTTTTTTCTCACTCTCCCTCACTCCTACCCTCATGAACTCTTGGTAAATTATAAACTATTCTATATAATCTTCTGTCTTCTTTCACCTATGTTTCTGTCATCACCCTGGGTGTGTGGGGGCATGTTATATATCAATCATTGTAATCAGTTCCCCCTTTTTACTCCGACCTTCACCCTACCCTCATTATATTGCTACTTCCATTATTGTTACTGAGGGGTTTGTCCTGAATTCCCTGGGTCCAGATATCTTATCTGCACAAGTGCACATGCTCTGGTCTAGTTGGATTTGTAAAGTAGAACTGGGGTCATGATAGTGGAGTGAGGGGTTGGGAAAAGCAATAAAAAACTAGAGGAATGTTGTATGTTTTGTTGGTGCTGTACTGCACCCTGGCTGGCTCTTCTCTTCCTTGAGACCCTTCTGTGAGGGGATGTCCACTTGTCTACAGGTGGCCTTTGGGTCTCCACTTCCCTTTCCCCCCTCGGTTTGCATCTATATGATTGCTTGCTTGGGGTCTTCTGTTGCTTGATACCTGATCCTGTTGACACATCAAGATCACACAGGATGTGTTCTATGTGGACTTTGTTCCTTCCCTGCTAGATGGCTGCTTGTTTATTGTTGAGCTTTTAAGACTCCAGATACTAAATCTTTTGATAGCCAGGCACCATGAGAGCATAATTTATTAAAATATTTCCTTATCAAAAAATTTGTTCTCCTTATCTAGAACCAGTAGTTTTCATTCCAAGAACTGCCTCTCCATGAAGAGCTTTTATGTGCATCTTATAAAAATAAGTTAGTTATAATCAGATTAAGTTCTTGATAAGTATAATGGCAGATTTCTTTGTTATAAATAGAATAAAAGTACATTTCCACTGATACCGAATGTCTGCTAAAGCTATAAGACTATAAAAATAGTGGTATGAGAAACCAAAGGAACTATTATTTGGAAAGGATTTAACATTTAAGCAGAATTTTGTTCAGTGTGTTAGAAATCAGCGTCCCACAATCATTCTGGTCTCCGTAGCAGTGAGTGAATTCCAATTCACCATGACCCTATAGAAAAAAATTGAGCAGCCTCAGAGTGTTTACAAGGCTCAGGCCAGGGAAAATCTCTACGGATGTGGACTGCCAGCCTTGAATTGTATAGGTGCTGCTGAAAGAAGCATGAATCTAAAAATATTGAGTAACAGCTTTAACTTTTCTTCCTAGTATAAAGTTAAATGTCCTGTAGTTTGACTTATAAATTCCTTTTTTCAGTCTTTAAATGATCTTTATTTCATATTTTATTGTGAATTGACTTTGTTTACAGAGCAGATCATCTGTTGTACATTCAACATTTAACAATTGATATACTTACAGTGTTTTTTTCTCATTTATTCAGTTCTCTTAATATGACATCATTCATCCCACCCCTTTTTCTTTTTTCTTTTAGTCATTTTATTGGGGGCTCTTACAACTTTTATCACAATCCATCCATGTGTCAAGTACATTTGTACATGTGTTGCCATCATCATTTTCAAAACATTTTCCTTCTACTTGAGCCCTTGTTATCAGCTTATTCCCCCCAACTCTCCTCATGAATGCTTGATAATTTATAAAAATTTTTCATGTCTTACATCAACTGCTATCTTCCTTCACCCACTTTTCTGTTGTCCACTTCCCTGAGGGGCTGTTATACATAGTTCATTGTGATCTGTTCCCCCTATCTCTCCCCTTAACCTCCTGGTATTGCTACTCTCTTAATTGGTCCGGAAGGGTTTATCTGTCCTGGATTCCCTGTGTTTCCAGCTCTCATCTGTACCCATGTACATGCTCTGGTATAGCCAGGTTTGTAAAGTGGAATTGGGGTGACGATAATGTGGGGGAGGAAGCATTAAAGAACTAGAGGAAAGTTGTATGTTTCATCTGTGCAATACTATACCCTGACTGGTTCATCTCTCCCATGTGACCTTTTTGTAAGGGGATATCCAATTATCAATAGATGGGCTTTGGGCTTCCACTCTTCACTCCTTCTCATTCTCATCAATATAATTTTTTGTTCTGGGTCTTTGATGCCTGATACTTGACCCCATTAACATCTCATGATCACATCGACTGGTGTTCTTCTTCCATAAGGGCTTTGTTGCTTCTCAGCTAGATGACCATTTGTTTATCATCAAGTCTTTAAGACCCCAAATGCTATATCTTTTGATAGCCAGGCACCACCAACTTTCTTCATCACATTTGCTTATGCATTAATTTTGTCTTGAGTGATCGTGTAGGGAAGGTGAGCATCACAGAATGCCGGGTTACTGGAACAAAGTGTCCTTGCATTGTATCACCTTAATACTTAACATATAAATATATGTACGCAGATCTATTTCCATATCGCTACATATAAATATTTACATATGTAAATTTACATATGTCCATGCCTGTATTTAGACCTCTATCAATATCCTTTGCCTCCTAGTTCATTCCTCTATTTCCTTTTACTTTCCTCTTTCCCCACTATCATGCTTAGCCTTCATTTAGG
Source organism: Nesogale talazaci (assembly GCA_004026705.1). NCBI lineage: Eukaryota > Metazoa > Chordata > Mammalia > Afrosoricida > Tenrecidae > Nesogale > Nesogale talazaci. Next base: position 1,180 of record PVJH01029989.1, on the reverse strand, counting down.
TTTCAGTAATTCCTCTAATTTACCATGCCCTGGACCAAGTCCCACCAGGCATCTTATGCTCTTTTCACCATTCACTTTAGATCACTTGATCCCTTGCCCCTGGGTTTGTTGACACCCCCTAACTTTCCCCCCTTTCGCCTTTCCCGCCTTTCCCATGTCCCACCATAACCATTGAACCTGTTGCTTTTTCCTCTGGATTGTTTTATCTATTTTATCTAGATAAACATACAGAGAAAATAATAAGCACCAAAACAAACCAGAGCAAAACCAAATGACAAAAGAAAACAAAACAAACCCCCCAAAGCAACAGCAACAGCAATAAAAACCACCACCAACAAAAGCAAAGTCTAATAAATAGCTCCCGGTCTTTTTGTTGACCTTTAGAAGTGTCATCCAGTGAAGTCTCATGGGGTGCCAGGCCTGGCCTCAAAGGCTATCTTTGGTATTCCCTGGGGACTTCATTGCTTTGCTCCTCTTGCTACTCTGTTGCATACCCTCAGTGTTTTGCCCCAGTGTGATGGGCATTCCACCTCTTATCTGTGCTTCCTGTCTGAATTCCTCCTTTTTTTCTAATCCTTTTGACCTTTGTCCTAGAGTTAATGTTGCCCCTTTATTCCAAATGTCAAGGTGTGCATGCATTAATAGTATTAATTTCCCTCTTGTAAACCTGCCAATCATTGTGCTGAAAATTGAGTCACAGAAGTAAGTTCAGTTCTAGATCCAAAATGTGGCCAAGGGCTGGAATTTCAGACTTCCCAGAAACCTCAATCTTACTGTTGTCAGATCACTGTTGTCGGCCACAGTCCTGCTTTATTACTCAATTTCAATAAAGCAGACACTGCATGCAAAAGAAATGGTAAGGGATTTTATTGTCTGTATAAACAAGGAACAGCACAATATCTACCTATCAAAATACCTTGGGCTCTGAATATTCTAGGATTATGATTTCTTCATATCCTTTCCTGCCCTCTAGCCTGCCTCTGTCCATAAATGAAGGTCTCATCATTGGATCATGTTCTCCAGATGTTTTTCCGAAACAGTTCTAAAATGAGTCCATGAGGATGGTGGGTCAGATAATGTGTTTCTTCCAAAAATTCTTGGGTCCTGGGGCACTTAGAAGACACTGGTGTATGGACTGCATATGCTCACATATGAGTTGGAAGGTTATTCTTTTTTTTTT
>PVJH01029988.1:0-25329 GCA_004026705.1 Nesogale talazaci | reverse complement strand
AAACAAAGCCCACATGGAAGAAGTACACCAGCTTATGGGACCAAGAGATACCAAAGGGATCAATGATCAGGTTTCAAGGACTAATAATCATAATATTATATGCTCACTTTCCTGATATGATTGCTGACAACAAATATTTGCATAAGCAAATGTGGTGAAGAAAGCTGCTGGTGCCTAGCTATCAAAAGATTTTTGTCTGTGGTTTTAAAAACTTGAAGGTGAATAAGTGGCCATCTAGCTAAGAAGCAAGCCCACATGGAAGAAGCACAACAGTCTGTATGACCACGAGGTGCCAAAGGGATCCGGTATCAAGCATCAAAGACCTAAAAATTATATCATTATAAGTGAGAGGGAGTTCAGATTGGGGACCTAAAGCCCATCAATAAGTGAAGAGACATCCTCTTACAGAGAGGTTGTAGCAAGGAGATGAGCCAGTCTAGGTGCAGTGTAGTAGCAATGAAATGTTCTCAAATGCTCCCTCCCACTGACTATCATTATTCCATTACTCCCAGACAGATTTGGCTAGACCCGGGGATTCAAATTGGAGTTGAAAGTGTGGAAATTTAGGATATATAATCCCTTGAGACTAGTGGGGAGTGGTGACACTGGGAGGGTGAAGTAGAAAGGGGAAACAAATTTTTCAGATCTACATATGACCTCCTCTCTGGGGTGTGGACAATGGCGGGGCGGGGCGAGATTAGTGAAGAGACACATTAGACAGTGTAAGATATGAAGAGGTAATAACAATTTGTAAGTTATTGGAAGTTCATGGGGGAGGAAATGGGGGCAGGGGAAATATGGGTAGTTGGAATTAAAAAATTAAGAACTAGAGGAAAGAGGGGAAGAGGATCTTATGCTGGAGGGGTTCAAGTAGATAATGTAGATGAATGTGGCAACATGTCTACAAATATGCTTAACAAGAATTATGTATTAAATTTTGTAAAAGCCCCCAATAAAATCTATATTAAAAAATACTGGAATAGGGCTGAGCCCCGGTGGCGTAGTGCTTGTGCGCGGGACTGCGGCCCACTGGGATGGAGGTTTGATTCCAGCTCCACGGAGCAAAGGCTGGGCCTCCTACTCCCACCACCTAAGGGCAGTGATGCCCCCCTCCCCAAAAAAAAACAAAAAAAATACTGAAATAAAGAAATGACTCAGTGGATGTCAGAAGAGAGTCTAAAATTTGCCCTTGAAAACAGAATGGCTGTGTCATGGCATTTGGAAGGCAGCAACCATATTTGTGCATCCAAAGAAAGGTTAGCTAACAAAATGCAAAACTTATCAAACAAGAGCACTAATGTTACATGCAAGTAAAATTTTGCTGAAGATAATGAAAAAAATATATGAAATCAGTTCATCAATAGGGAATTGTCAGCAATTCAAGTCAATACCTTGCCTTTATTGAAAAGAGATGTAAAGATGTCTGATTGTTTTCTATTTACAATACCAAGACATTTGACTCTGTGTATCATGACAAATTTAGGATGATATTGAGAAGAATGTAACCCCATGACACTTACGTGTGCTCATGTGGAATTTGTAGGTAGACTATAAAGCACTTGTCTAAACAGAGCAAGAGGATATTGCCTGGTTTTAAATTGGGAAAGATGTGCATCAGCAGTGCCTCCTTTACCATGCTTACTTCATAACCAAAGAGAAACATATTTACAAAGAAATTTACTCAAGAAGCTGGACTATATGAATAATGCAGCATCAGGATTGAAAGAAAATACATTAACAACTTACAATATGTACATGAAACAGCCTTGCCTGTTTAGTGATAAGAATCAAAGACTACGGCCTTCCTTATGGATGACTATGTAACCTGAAAAAAAAGAGAACTCTCGCTACTAGACCAATGAGCGTCACGATGGTCAAAAGCAAAGCAACTAAAATTGCCGAGGGTTTCAATTTACATGGATCATCAGTCAACACCCATCATCACAGCAGCCAAGAAATCAAATTACATGTTGCATTGGATAAATCTGATGCAAACAAGTTACAAAGTTTTAAAAAAGCAAAGGTATCACTTGGAAGATTCAAGTGCCTGACTCAAGTCTTGGCATTGTCAATCTATATGCACATGGAAGCTAGGCAATGGATAAGAATCACTGAAGACTTGATGTCTTGTGTTATGGTTTTGCTGAAGACTATTGACCTGGGCACATCTACCTTAGGTGAAGTATAGCCAGATGATTTTTAAAATACAAAGATTGTTAGACTTTGTATCATATAATTTGGACCTGTTATTAGGAGAGATGAATTCCTGGGGAAGGTAAGAGCACTTTGTAATATAGCTGGTTGTGTCAATGGATTGACACAGTGGCTGCAACAATGGACTCAAATTTATGAATGACAGTGAGGATGGTGCCACTATGGGCACCTTCTGTGTCCACAGGATCGCTGTGAGTGAGAATTAGCTAGACAGGTCCTAGCAACAATAACATTCGCTATACTATGCTTGCTTTTTTCTCTCTCTTCCTGTAATATCTTTGATTAAAGGCTAGAAAAAGTTTCAGCCCTTCATTGGCTCAGAGGCCGTTCAGAAAGCATACAGTAATCAATCAACTCTCGGGAATTGTAGTGGTTAACTCCTGGCTACTAATCCTCCTCCTACTTTTTGAGATTTCTCTTTAACCAGAGCCAGGTTTCCATCTTTCAAGAGATCTCAAACCAATCAGTAAGGCCACCCTGACCATACCACCTTGAGACTGGAATAATCCCTAGTTCTTGAGAGCTGCTCTTCTTGGTTCTGGGCGAACTCTAATATAGACCAGATCACTGTTTCAGGGTTTCCTTTGGCCCTCAGACCAGCGCTGGTGGGGCTAAGGGTTTATGTTGTGGTGGCTACTAAAACACATACATCAAGGGTTGGATCCTTTAGTATGGATTACAACTGCACCAATAGGCAACATCATGATAAGTGGAGAAAAGACTGAAGCAGTCAAGGATGTCTTGCTTGGATCCATAATCAGTATTCATGGAAGCAGCAGTAAAGAGATCAAAGGATACATTGCACCAGGTAAGTCTGCTGCACAAGACCTCTGTAGAGTGTTGAAAAGCAAGGGTGTTACTTTGAAGGTCGAGGTGAGCCTGACACAAGCCAGGGTTAAGTTCAACTGCCTCATAGGCACGTGTACATTTTACTCAGAATTTTAAAGACTGAAGAAAAATTGAAACACTTAAGCTGAATTGTTGCCAAAGAATATGAAAAGTACCCTGAAGTGCCAAAAGAACAAACTGATCTGTCTTGGAAGAAGTACAGCCAGAATGTTCCCGAGAGGTCAGGAGGGCAACTCTTCCTCTTCCAGATGTTTGGACATGGTTTTAGGAGAGCTGAGGCCCTAGAGAAGGACATCAAACTTGTCAAGTGGAGAAGCCATGTAAAGCAGGAGGGCCCTTAACAAGGTGGATAGATGCAAGGGAGGCAATAATGAGCGTACACATAAGAATCCTTGTAAGGATGACGCTGGACTGGGTGGTATTTCCTTCTGTGTACACAGGGTCATGGTGAGTTGGAACAGACTCAAAGGCACAAAAACAACAGGGACATGCCAGGGAAGATTCTGGGGAGATGGGGTGTTAACAGCAATAAATACAAGAAGAAACTGTTCTTATTTTGACTGTGGCTATGACTGCATGATTAAGATGATTAAATGATTAAATTGTTTGCCAGATTATGTGCCAGAAAACTGTTTCCAAAGTAAAAAAAAAAGTATATTAATCGTGAAGTTTATGGTTCAAAGCCACAAGTCATTCTGCAAGAGAAATATGAGTCTACTTATTATAGTCAAGATTTACCTTCTCAGAAACTCAAAAGAGCCAATCTATCCAGTCCTATAGGATGAATGGCTGTGAGTCAAAAAAGACTGAGTGGCAGTGAGATTTTTGGGTTCAGACCAGTTAGTGTAAAGACTGTAAATGATACCCTAAGCAGGATCTGTCCTATTTATTTCTGAGCCTGACACTGGGGCCCTCTCAGTGCAATGGAGGATGTGTGCTAGCTAGAGTTTGGGGTTAACTGCAACTGTCCACTAGCCAACCCACAGGTGGGGATGGTGGGAAAAGCACTTTTTCTATCTTATGAGACTTATCTTTCCCTTCATTCATCTTATAATTCTTAGTTATTTAGCTTTATTATAGCAGAAGTGCCACAAGTTGGTGCCTATAATAAACAAAAATTTTCTTTTTTTTTATTTTAAGAGGGTTGAAATCCAAATTCAAATGCACTGACTATGGTTTTTTTCCCTGCTGCATTTGCGGGGAAGGGCTGTCTGGTCTTTGTCTTGTCAGCTTCTGCTCCTCAGTTTCCTGTTGATTGCCTTGTGGTCCGGCATCTATCTTCTCCCATCTCTGCTGGCTTCTTTCATCCAATATGCTGATTTTATACCTGAACTGTGATTTGCTTAAGACCCTACACTGATCAGGGCTCATTAACACAACAGAGAAAGCCTTATTCTCAAATGAAGTTCTTTATATCTAACGGTGATGAAATTAACATTGAGACTTATTCCTAGCAACATAACTCACCAAGCTCTTTGCTATGGTCTTTCCCCTTGATGTCATAGTTCTCATTAACCCGAGTACAGATTCTAGTTTCTTCGGTTGATGCTTGTATGAGGAAGTTTGGGACATAAGGTCTGTTTAGGCTGCCACCTTCTCCAAATTATCTGGTATATGTATTAGTGATTGTTTTAAGTAAGTCATCACAATTTATTTGTAATGTGATTCACCCTTTGGTGATACTCAATGTGTAAGATAAACAACTTTTGAGTCATCCAAATTCTTAATCTTCTGGGAAAAACCATGTAGATGTCGAAAGGAAGCATTTATTTTAGGCAGGCAGGTGTGCTTATGATTGAGAACTGCCCCATGACTTATGCTGCCATGAGTCACAGATCTTGTCTCATATTTGTTTGGAACATTGTTGAATGCCAGATCATTTGCCTTGGTGGAGACTTCGTATTTCTCACTTGACATATATCCCCTTCTCTAAAATGCCCATTTCTTGAGTAACATAGAATATAGGAGGTATTAACCAGAATATACGTCTCTCTGCCTTTTTAAAGGCTGGATCCCTTACAATATTTCTATTGTAGAGGTATCTTTTTTTTTTTTTGGTGGCATCACTGCCCTGGTGGGAGTAGGAAGCCCAGCCTTGCTCCTGGAGAGCTGCTGCTGGACTTGAACCATCAGCCCTGTGGGCTGAAGTCTTGCACACAACCACTATGTCACCAGGGCTCAGCCCTGTAGAGGTATCTTATTAGGGAGATCTACCCAGATCGCTGCCCTTCTTTCTTTCCATTTCTTCCTCTGCCATCATTGGCTGTCATTTTCTTATTGCTTAAAGTATCATGCTCACATATTTGCACATTCTTTTCCTTTAAAAATTAATAAACCATTGTATTGTGGGCTTTTACAGTTCTTATAGCAATCCATACATCAATTATATCAAACACATTTGTACATATGTTGCCATCATCATTTCCAAAATATTCTTTTTTCTATTTGAGCCCTGGGTATCAACTCCTCTCCCCCTTGTATGCTTTTCTGACATATTTGTTTGCATACATGTCTTTTGTCTGCACTCATAGGATAGATGCTTTACAAGGCGAGGGGAGTTTCATTTCCTCCTGTATCTCCCAGAAGAAGCCCCATGGGCGCAATGGTAAAGTGTGAGACTGCTGATGGAGAAGTTGATAGTTTGGAATCACATGTTGTTGGTGCTACAGGAGAAGGACCTGGATGACTTCTGTAAAAATTTTAGACCCCGAACGCTGTGGGGCAGTGAGCGATCTGCCACTTGGGTTCCTCATCAAGAGACTCAACAGCACACTAAAAAGAACCCCTCACGGCAGTTCCATGTTTAAGAAAATAGAAAACAAATGCATTCGAAGAGCAAGCAGATCACTTTCAGTCATGACAACCCCCTGTGCCACAGCATAAAGTTATTCCATAGAGTTTTCTGGATGGTAATTCTGGCAGAAACAGTACCCCAGGTCTTTCTTCCATGGTGACATGAAGTAGGTTCACACCCCCGATCTGCAGAATGGAAGGGCAGATCACTGAAGCCACCCAGGACACCACAGCAGGCATGGCCTGGGCATGAAGTACAAAGTGGTGTACATTGGCTTTGATCTCAAAGTGGCCATCTCCCCCCACCCCCCTTTCTAGGTACATGTCCGTTGTTTATTTTATTTTTATAGTAGGAAGTTTTTAACTCTTTAGTCTTTCTTTGTGGATGTCAGTAGTTGTTTTTGTTGTTATATTTTTGTCCTGCTCTCTTTTTAGAGATCCGTGGAAACCATTTTCTGAGTGAGCAATAGGGAAGATGCAATGTGCTTAGCAAAACAGGAGCCAAGTTTCAAGTTGTGAAAGGAAATCATATATGCATGACCCTGTTTTGACCTGGATGTGGGCTTGATATAGAAATCTTATAATTACTAATGGGAATACATAGGCACAAATGAAGAGATAAAACTGCAAACCAAGATAGGACTTGGGCTTTCACAACAATTGCCGATATCTATGAAAGAGCACTGGTAATTGGATTAAATCACAGCAGGTACAACTGGACATCAAGATCTCTCATTACAAGCCAAGAGATAAAGTCCTGTCTTGGTTTGCAGTTTTATCTCTTCATGTGTTCATAACCTTATTCAATAGAAGCCAGATGGGAAATATCACTTTGACAGGAGAGATAATCCTCAACCACTTAACCATCTAAAAATAGAATTCCCGTATATAAATGTATTTACATTTAAAGAATGATAAAGGAAAATAATATTTGTGCTTTGCTTTGCAAGCAAGATTGGTTGAATGTCTGTGCAGTAGGAGGCCATCGAGCAGCTCGAGGTCCTATAAACGGATTTCAATCATGGCTAATCATTAACATAATCCTAAGTGGCAAATGCCTCTATTTCCACATCCACAAAATAGAAAAAAAAGATATTAAGGGTATCTATCTTATAGAGTTGTTTTGAGGACTAAGTGGGTATATTTAAAAATTAATAGGATTTCTAGCATATGGTAAGTGATTCAGAATAGACAGCAATGGTCATAATCCTATTTTTATCAGTCACTGCCTTAATTACCAAGGGTAGCTATCACAGAAATAGTACAGAGGTTGACATTAAGAGAGAAATCTATTGTCTCAGTTCACAGCACTAGTTGTAGGGGAAAACTTTCTCTTTTGGTTAGCTCTTGAAGAAAGTTCTTCTCTCCTTTTAACATCTGGGGACCTGGGGGTCCTTAGAGATCTACACATTTCTTTGCACCAGTATTCATCTGAGACTAGGAGGTGGTTTGGTGCAGGGACCCATGGTCCAGAGGATGTATTTTGCTCATCTCTCTCTTTTTCCTTGGTTGTAGTCAGGTCTCTCCTTCTCTGTGGATTGTTTAATCTCTTCTTATTTTCAAAAGAGATCACCTCAAGATAAAACTTAATCTTTATTAGCATAACTACCTTTAGTTATGCCTCCTCAACAATAGAAGATTTAAGATTTACAACACATAGAATAATAACATTGGATCAAAAAATGTAGCTGAATTGCATCGGTTCACAATAAGGAGGTTCAGAATACTTTCCTATTTCTGACAATCATGGGATAGCTGACAGACATTTTCCCACACAATACAATGCATAACAGTTACCCAGAAAAGGAAATTTAAGATCTATTTCTTAGGGGGTCTACAGGTTCTGTTACAGTATCTCATTGAAATAAAATATTTATACTCTTTTCCTAGGGTTCTGTAGGAATAAGAATTATCATAAGTCTTTTTTATAGCAATTGTATTAGTCTAGGTAAATTAGAATAAACCAATCCACAGAAACACATATATGATAAGAGATTGTTTTACATAAAGAGTAAGTGTACATTTAGAAAGCATCCCAACCCAGTGCAGTCCAAGTCATAAGTCCAACTTAATTTATATGTCTGACCCCGATCTATGAATTCTTTCTCAAACTCACAAAATATACATATAATGATGCCAAATGCAGGAGGATCACATGTCAGTGGGTACAAAATCTTTGAATCCATCAGCAGTGTAAGCATCTCAGTGCTGGCAGGGGTCTCCATACAGCTTCTCCAGTTCCTAGGGTTGCACCAGGGTAGGTCCATGTGGCTTCTCCTCAGGGATGTCTTTCAGGAAGTGAGCCTTGCCAGATGAAGCGGGGAAGTGGCTAGGGCAACTGCACTCTGGTCCAACCATCAGAGAGCAAGTGACAGGAGAACCAGAAAGGAGAGGCTCACTGAGTCCTATATCGCTCTTACCCTTCGATTAATCCCACATGTGTCTATTGGCCAGGTTGGCACAATAGACCTTAATTATTTCAGTAGTGAATGAATCAAGAGAAGGCAGATGAACTTCTGGAATTTCATTAGCACTAAAGCAGGGGCTGTTGACATTGCATTGTGAGGGCATAACTTTTGAAATGGCTCAATCTTGCAGAACACAAACAGATATATAAAAACTTCAAAAAGTTCATGGAAAAATTCCATTGTCTCTTAAGTGCATTTTTCCCCATGAACTTTTTGAAATTCCCACGTACTTGTGTGTTTGTATGTTTTTGGTGTATTGTAGAATTACTACTCCCGATGCAAGTCCTATTGGTTGTTGAAATAAGAAAAACAAAGCAAAACTTGATTTTAATATTTGTATTAATTGACAATTATTCCTGAAAATTGGGTTGAATATTTTTAAACACTGACCTTGGTAATTCTGAAGATTTAGGTTTGATTTTTTTTGTGCCAATCAATTCTGTAAGTAATTATCAAGGAAATTCCTTAGAAGCCATAATATATACAAAATAATAATGTTTTAGCATTTAAAAATAATTTTAGTGAAAATGCAGAAAACAATAGCCAAAGACCTTAAAGAGTATCACATTTAATTCAAAACTTCATTAAGTAAACACATTATATTAATGTCCAACATGGATCCATTCTCCTCGAAGGGTGAGATCCAAAGTAAGTAAAGACAGGTCCATACTCTGAAGAGAATATTAAATTTAGAGGAAATATGGGGAGCTGGTACCGGGGGGCCTAAGTTGAAGGAGGATGTTTTGAGAATGATGATGGAAACAAATGTGGTCCATATACAATTGATGTATGTATTGATCATGATAGGAATTGTATGAACCCTCAATAAAATGATTTATATATATATAAAATATAAAAATAATCACAGGGGCAATAAGTGAGTGAGATGATGTATTCAAACAAATGAAAGAAAAACTAACTAGAAAATTTATACTTAGCAAAATTATCCTTTAAAATGATGGTAAATCCATTGGTGGAAGAATGAATAAATAAACTTTGATACACATACATACAAGATGAAAAGCTGATGTCAAGGACTCAGGTGTAAAAGCAAATGGTTTGAGAATGATGATGGCAGCAGGCATTCGAAGGTGCTTGGCACAAAATATGTATGTATATATTGTGATAAGCGGTATATGAGATCCCAATAAAATTATTTTAAAAAAGAAATAGAAAGGAGAGCAAAATTGTGGGAAACATAAAAGCATAATAAAATATTGTTGATTATTTCCCATTATCATAGTTCTCATGATTAACTGGATTTATCTACCTGGTGGAAATATGATCCTTATATAAATGCATTTTTAGTCTCATTTGCTAACCCCCACCTCCCCTGCCCCCAGAACTACCTAGACCTCTGGATTTTGCTTTCACATATATAAGTGTCCTGTAAATCCTTTCAAAAACAGATTCATACATGTTTTTCCCTTGAGGTGTCTGCTAAGTTTGAACTTCTGACCTTTTAGTTCCCAGACACACACTTTAACCAGTGCTCTCGACACTCATGTGTATGTGTGCATCTAGAGCTCTGCCTGCGTTTGCACTTGTTGCTTGCTTTGTTCTTTTGAGTCCGGAGATACTATCGGACTTATGCTTGCACTAGCTATGTCTACATTATGGCCCAATATGCTCCAACTTGTCAGATTGTAATCTGGGCTCCAAAAGCAGCTTGGAAACGCATCTCGCTCTCTAGTCAGAAGTTAATGGTTTCAATTAAGCTTTTAATTTATTCTTTTCTGTAGATCAACTGCAAACAGCAGATTGGTTTGTTCTGAAGTAGGTGCAAGTTGCGGGAACTCTTAATCCTACATGTGTTCCCTTCCTAAATCCATCTTCTTTCCTAAAGTATTTGAATTGTTATATTTACCAAAAATAGATTAGCTGCTCTAATTTTGTTCTTTGTATTTTCCTCTGTAGATACATTGTCCTATTTTTTAAAAATTTGGGTTTTTTTTTGGGGGGGGGGGATCACTGCCCTCTGGTGGTGAGAGTAGGAGGTCCAGCCTTGTGGCTGGATTTGAACCTCCAACCCAATTGGCCGCAGTCCCGCACACAACCACTACACCACTGGGGCTCAGCCCATATTGTCCTATTTTTATCCAGTCTTCATAGACTAACTTCATTTGTCACTTGACGATGTTGTGGGTTAACCATTGGTTGCTAAGCACAAGGTAAGAAGCCTGGCTGGTGTCGTGAGTTACCTGTGGAGCTGCTCACTACAGCGCCAGCCGTTTGAAACCACCAGCCGCTCCGATGGAGAGAGATGAGGCTTTTTATTACTATAAAACGGTGTCATCTCTCTCAGAAGCTCTACGGGGCAGGTTTACTCTGCTTACAGGATCACAGTGAATCAGAATCAACTATCTCACAAGGTTCCGAGTTCCGAGTTTTGTTTCCTTTACTCACAAGGTTTACGCTTCAACTCCCCAGCTCCTCCACTAGAGACAGAGGAGGCCATCTGTTCCCATAGAGATCTGCAGTCTCACAATTCTAAGGAGCCCTGCTGCTCTGGCCTCCAGGGGTGCTATGAGTCAGATCAGCTCAATAGCAGTGGATATTAAAATCTACGAGAGCTGTACTTCTCTTTTATAAGATTGCTTTCCAAAACCTCTTAGTAGTGGTTTCTCATATATGTTTTTGACATTGAATTTAGAGTATATTTTTCAATTTCTAAAAATTGCTTATAATATCTATTAGGTTTATCTTATGAATTACTTTGAAAATGGTTTCATCTTAGTTATCTATTTCTTTAGGTCCTAGAAGTTGTTTACATCTCAAAGCGAGTTATTTTTTGTTTCCTCCAAATAGTTATTCCAACTGAGCAGGGTTTGTTGAAAGATAAGTTTCTCCAGCAAGTACTGAGAACAAACTGAACAATTACTGGAATGACCCAATCTGTGAACTCAGAATGGCCACTCAACCATTTCAGCTGAATATTAATCATCATAATAAAATTAGATTCCGGAAAGTAGTTTCAGGTAAAACATCTTATTTGATCCTCTCAATTATTGCAAAGTGGATATTCTTATAATCCCCATTTTTTGCAGATTTCCTCTGCCCAGGATGTTCTTTTATCCCTACTGAGGCTTCTTTAAGTCCTGTCTATCTTTCAGCTGCTGCTAAAATGCTACCTCCTCCCCATAGCATTTCATGATCTCCTCATATAACTCAGAGAAGTAATTTTATCTCCCAAATGCTTTTTCTATGTATCTCAAAATTTTATGATTTGCTTTTTATTGCATATTCCATGCCAATTGTTGCACCCAGAACAGTGCTTTTTACATAGTGACCATTCAATAGCCATCCTATTAATTGCTGTTTGCCTGCCTTTGAGATAGAGTCACTGGGTTTCTTCAGAGGCCACCTCAGACTCGACTACTGGATCAAATGTGCCAGGCGACCTATCCACAGCCCTTGCATTTTAGGCTTGAAGCCTTTTATTATCAATTTTGCTTCATATTTTATGCTCCCACCCCACACAAAAATAATAGTGGTGAGAAGAGTGGGCAATTCCATTTATGCAAAATAGCTCTTGCTCTTGTCAGACCCCCTTTCCCTCTCTCTTCTTTGCCTTCTCACCACAAATTTGCACGTTGTAGATCCGCACCTGTGCTGACGACAAGTTGCTTTCAATTCGCTTCTGATCGATTTTGTCCCCGGTGCTCAGAGGAGTGTTGCTCTCCAGGGTTTTCAAGATAGGGAGTTTGCAGAAGCAGATTGCTATCCATGTCTGCTAAGGTACAGAACCAGCGACCCAACAGCAAGCAGTTCATTGTTTGACCATTTGCAATCTGCAGAACCCCTGCTAAAAGTGCTTTCTGAAAACCAATTCTGTTATACTTATTTTAAAAATCATCTCACTTACTGCTGTCACATTGATCGCAATTTATAGCCACCCTACACTTGGTTTAGGAAACTGTAACTCTTTATAAGCAAATAACCTCATCTTTCTCTGGTGGGTTTGACCTCCATACCATGCAGTTAGTACTCCAAAACTTAAACCTCTGCACAACTAACATTCATTTGAATTACCCTGGGAGACTTAGGATAGAGATGAGACTTCAATTTTTTCTGTAAATAAGCTGTAACATAATGTTAGTTAGATTGTTAGTCCTCGAAACATCTTCAACATGAAGACATAAAATACAAATATGCAAAGTATGCTTAGTCAAAGGACATAAGTAAATATTGTCACGAAATTATAGAATATTTGTCAAATGAACATATAAAAATGTGAAGCCATTATTTCTCAATTTTTTTTTGATTTATACACTTATGAAGATGGTACTTTTACTGACTGTTATCAAAATAATTCTATACTCTTTGATTACTAGTATAGCAAAATGGCTATCTTTGCCATCCATAAGGGAGTCAAATCTCATTTCTTTGAATTTGGAGAACAAAAAGAAGTCTAGAAGGGCAAGATTCAGTCTTTAGTGTGGATGGGGTAATGTTTTCTACCCTCAAAGAATGAACAAATGTATTGTTGTGATGAAAACACATCTTTTTTTCAGCACAATTTCCTAGTCTTTTTCTTTGCGATTCAGTTCTCAATTTTCTTAAATCTTCTTCCTAATAAGCCACCATGATTGTCCTGAGTCCTTTGAGAAACAAGATTTTCCCTTTGAAATTTCTCAGCCACCATACCTGTCTGAGCTGTCCTCTTCACCTTGAGTTTAACTGGCTCTGCAGATGCCACCAGAAATCAGTTTTGATTAGTCATTTTTTTGGTAGGCACCCTAATAAGACTAATATATGTCTATTAGTGAAAAAATGTGTCTGCACTCACTAATTTAGAGACATGCTTAAACATGTTTTATTTATTTATTTTTTTGCAGGAAAAAGTCTGTGCATGTATGAACTGGAACATTAGTAGTAGTACCTTGTGGTTTAACATTTCTTGGAAGAGACAAGCATGTAAAAATTCACTGGTGCATTTATTCATCAAGATAAAACATTTTGCATATGAGTCAGAATCAAGAATTGAAGCATTATTAGCATTCCTAGTTCCTATATAATTTGTAAAGAAAGAAACATTTTCCCCCATTCTTTAGAAAATGTGAAGGCAAATTCACTGGAGTTTGTCTTTGTAAATGTAATGAAATACAATATACACAGAGTCCTGGCTGGTGGGGGAAGTCACAATTTTGTACTTCACCTTTTTTTCGTTATTGTTGTTGTTAATTTTGCAATAACTTTCCACCAGCACCGGTTTTTTCCCTTTTTCTTCAAATAGAGGTCAACATAAGCATGCCTGTCAGTGCTCTGACAGAACAGATTTATTGTGCAAGGTAGATGTTGTTGGAATATTCTTTCCTTGCATTCTGCCTCAGGTGGTGGATTATTTTTTCTTTCCTGAAATATGCATGTGCGTAGGTTTTATGTTTATGTTTATCTTTATTTTTATTTCTTGAATATGCATATTTCTTCTCTGAAATATATATTGTGAAAACAAATAATTCGATTATCTATTGCAATAAGACAATTATCAAACAGACTTTCCCAAGAACTTTTGATTCGTTACATTACATAAAAATGTATATAAGAAAATTTTCACTGTGAGTACATCTCCAGTAGTGATGAAAGATGATATGTAAGATACATGAGGGCTTAATGGATATAATGAATGAAAAATGGGCATTAGGTAAATGCAAATCCTTAGGTAGACAATTATATTTTTATCTCCGGTGGAGCAGGGGCTATGCGTCAAATGCGCACATAAAAGTTAAAGGCTTTCTCTATCCAGTTAAGGAGAAAGACCTTTCCCCGTCCCCCTCCCCGCCTTTTTTCTTTGTCATCTAGATAATTCAGGTTAATTATTTTTATGACCCAAATCTTCTGGGAAATTCCTTTAATTATCCAGTTAACCTTGCATGTGTAACGAAGTTTAAGCAAGGCAAAGAAACAAAGAATATTTTATGAATGTAAATTCAGTTAACCTCTTTATTGACATCAGGTAATTAAAAATACAAAAAAAAATTTCTCAATTTAATTGGAATTATCAGGAATTATCTTTGCTGAAATCATGCATTTAGCTTGCGGTTATCCAGTGGGCAGCAGAGTATAAAAAAGCTGATCAAGTCTCTCCTGGTTCCTGAAGTCTTCCTTTCCCTAGGGGCTAAGGTCAGATCTTTGCTGAGTTGACTATCCATCTCTATTATCAGTATGCTCTGTTGATCTTAGAAGCCCTGGTGTGTAATGGTTATGTGCTGGGCTGCTAACCAGACCCACCAGTTTGAAGTTACTAACTGCTTTGGGAGAAAGATGGGGCTTTCTGATATCTACAGAGCGACAATTTAGGAAACCTACAGGGGCAATTCTACCGTGTCCTAGAGGGTCACTTTGAGTTGGCATCTTGATAACAGTGAGTTTGATTGTTTATTTATTTATTTTTGTTTCTTTTGAGTCTGGCTTTAGTGACTGGCTTAGGCTGGCCTTGGGCTAAGAACCTCAAGCTCAGTGATTCAAATCTGTCAAGAGACCAAAGGGAAAAAGATGAAACTACCTGCTCCTCTAAAGCTTTGCATCCTTGAAAGCTCTATAGAAAGTGACTGGATCTGACTTGAGCTAGTGGTAATGGGTGAGTGTGCCCCACCACTGCTAAACCACAGAGACCTTCACATTGTCACATGTAATTCATACTCCCACACTTCAAGAACACCTAATTGGTGGATTGATGGTCATTCCTGCTATTCTGAAGTTCTCCCTTTCCTTGACTGATTGGCAGCTTTTCTGTACAGTAGCTAGATGATCACACATCTTTGGCTGCCAAAGTGATTATATCTATATTTACTCCATCTCATGTCAAAGCTTATTTGGCAGGGCAAGTTGATAACACTGTTTCCTCATTGATTTGTCTTCTTTTATATTGTCTGTGTATGTCAAGGTCCTATCTTTTCTTTTGTAATAGATTTTCTTGAGGTGACATTCTCCTCATATGTTACCTTGAGTCAAACTTGATTCTTTGGCAATTAACAACAATGCCCACTACTTGTATGTTGCACTAAATAGTGTGGGAGGTGATCATATCTGACCTTCTCTGGCTTCCCTCACCCTACATCCTTGGTTACCTACTCTGGCACTAACATATAGCATTCTACTTCTTTGTTGGGTTTAATATCTCATTGCAATGACCACACAGAATATACAGGCAATATTCACAATTGGGAGAAATTGTTTAAGTTTATTAAGGAAGTAAATAGTTTGCCACAAGTCAGGATCAGTAAATGATAAGGATACAGTTATTGGTCCACAACAACCCCACTTCTCAGACAGCCATCAAGTGTCTCTGGTCTTCAGTCTCTGAAACAAGTGGTCCCTTGTCCTCTGTCTCAAAATCCCATCATCTCAGTGCTATTCCTCTTGCTCTGTCCCATAGTCTCCATGTCACTGTCTCTGGTGCCTCTAGTCCCAGTCTCTGCCACTTCGGGCATAGGTCTGGAACATGCTCTTCTGGTCGTTCTGGGATTTCTCTCTCTGCTGCTGTTTCAAGGATGGCTCATCCATGAATGATAATGACAGTCTCCCAATCTCTTCAATTCATGTTACACATGCTATTGTTATATCATCCCACCTAAGTATTTGAGCTACAGAGTCATGGGTAGAAGAGTCATATTAAGAAATTTCATGGCACCACATAATGCTAATAATTATGTCATTTGAAATGTCTGTCTAAGAGCTTTCTGTTCAGCTGCCTGTTTGACACTTCCATGTGAATGCTTCTCAGTATCTTAACTGAACAGGGTATTTCCTCAAAGGCAGACATTTATTGTGATTCTAGAATTCTCTGTCCCTTTCTCCTCTCCATGTTCAGTTGCCTAACTAGTTTCATGTATCTTGCAGTTCCTAGGGGGATAGAAATGGTTAAGCACTGGGATGCTAATGACAACATTGCCAGTTCAATCCATTCAGAGATACCATGGAAGAGAGGTCTGGATATCTGCTTTCAAAAGGCACAACCATTGGAAACCTTAAGGGACATAGTTCTGCCCTGCACCCGTGGGATTCTCATGAATCAGAATCAAGTTGGTGGCACAAATTTGGTTCTTGGTTTACTACTCAATTCTTTTAAAAATCATTTTAATAGGGGCTCATGCAACTCTTATCACGATCCATCCATCCGTCCCTCCAGAAAGCTTAGTTGTAAATCTAAGTCTCAATGAGGTGGCAGTTGTTTTTAGGAGCTGCACATTGTTTCAAGCTCATTTGTTTGCGTGCTGCCAAAATTATTTTAAAAACATTTCCTTTCTGTTTGAGCCCTTGAGATAAGCTCCTCATTTTGATAATTTATAAATACTGTTTGTTTCATGTCCTATACTGATCGATGTCTCCCTCCACCCACTTTTCTTTTGTCCGTCCCCCTCGGAGGGGGTTATATGTAGATCATTGTGATTGGCTCTCCCTGGTTCCCCCCTTTCTCTCCTGGTATCACTACTTATTTAAGAGTATTTTCGGGATCCTCCTGAACACCCCTATTTATGACTTTAGCTCAAACATGGTTTTCTCCCTGAACTGCTGCACTGACTTTTATATTAGTCCCTTTAATTGAAGACACCTTCTGCTTTAATGCACTATAACATTTCTTGGGTGATATTTTAAAGCTGCATTTTTAGCATATATCTTGCTTGCATCTTCCCTCACCAGCATAAAGATGCATATTTGAATCTCTAAATTTAGCTCAAGGTTCTCGAGTACCAGCTAAGTCTTCTGCTACTGCTCCAACCGATGGAATTGTCTGCTTTTCCCTGGTTCTGGTGCTGCTTCTTGCCCTCACACTTCTGCTCTTGGAGTTGTGTTGATTTAAATGAGCTCCTGCCATATTTCCACATGTTCATACCATGACATGTCCCTGGTGGCACAAAGGCTAAGCACTGGAGCGTTGCTTGAAAGCTTGGCAACTTTGGGCAGCTCTGTGTCCATACTTATAGCCACAAAAGCCCTCCGAGGGGGACCTGATTCCTGGGGGAGCTATCACTTGCCTGGGGGTTCATTTTAACTTGGCAGCTACTAAAAACAACTGCAATAGCATTTAGATTTAGATTTATGACTAAGCACTTGAATCCATATTCTCAAGGAAAAAGTCATGACTGAAAAAGACACAGGCTTTTTGAAAATCTGGATTATTTGAATTCTATTTCATCATGATTTCTATCAATTAATGTAACAACCCCACCCCCATCCCGGTCCATGTTCCAACTCATTCCAACAGAATGAAACACTCTGGTCCTGTCCCATCCTAAGAATTGCCATGTTTGAGCCCATTGTTGCAATTCCAGTGTTAATTCCTCTCCTTCAAAGTCTTCTTTATTCTGCCTTTCTACTTTACCTAGTATGCTATACTTTCCCAAAGACTGGCCTCTCCTGATAACATGTCCATAATGAGAATGTGTCACTGACAACAGTACAATTAATTGGAAAAATTCATTGCAGCAATATAGTTTTCCATCCTGTTACTATTATTAAATTATTGGGAAAACAAACAATACATGTTGGTGGATTAAAGTGACGTTAAGATTAGGCTTGGTTGATGACTGTTCATCTGCGAGCATGTGCAATAGCTTTTAAAGCTATTTGGTCTCAAAAAAGTATTACTTGCTCTGAGACAGTTTCATTTCAGATGGAAAAGTAATGTCCTGAATGGTAAAAAATGGAGTTGATGTAGACTGTTTCAGAACTAAACTGAAAATCACGTCATCAATCACAGATTTCTGACTGTCATAATGACTGAATTACCTGGGTGAACGATAGCGTGTTGAAAAAGAACCTGGTTATATGGACTGTCTGACCTCTGTGTCATCAATTGTACAACAACCTGATTGATTACTGTATGACTGGCCTAAACTATCTGGAAAATGATCAATTTTCTGTCATGTCTAATCCTGTTCACATTATAATGCTAGCTATTGCTAAGACTGCATTATTTCAATTCTCCATCCCTGGTGAGCAAGGTCACTGTAATTGGTGATGCATGAAACCTTGCCTTGTCATGTGAATCAGGCATTCAGATTAAAACAGTGTCTCAAAAATGAATTGCTTCATTTAATAGGAGTATCTGAAGTTGAGTGGTAGGACTTTTCTCAAGTAGTACTTCAAAAGCACGGCATCTCCATTGTGAACATTTTAGCATGAGTTTCTATACTGGATCCTTCTTGGACCTAATAGGAAATAAGTGTCACTACAAAGAGAATAAAGATGCTGAAGCTAGATATTGAGAGATACAATAAAAAGTATTCGGGTACATGAGATTTTTGCAAGCTACAACATCTCTAAAAATAGTCATCTATGAATGGATAGATAGGAATGACTATAGAACACTAATCGTGAACAAAGCCTCTGCCTTTTTAATTTCCCTGAGTACACACTTACACATTTGTTTTAACAGTGGGATTCCAAACATTGGACAGCGGTTAGGAAAATGGCTAATAAGATTTAAGTATTTTAGCTTCAAGATCACTAATATGAATATACGCTTATGGATGACAAATGAAATGTGGGGAGTTACTGAAGCATATCATCTCTAATCTTGAGGTAAAATAGCCTGTAGGGTATTGCTAACAGTAGTAATCTCTTTCAGATATCCATTTTGGTTGGCACTAATAACAATTATGACATACAGTTGTTTCATCTGCCATAATCTTTACACTTATAGTCAAACCATCAAACATGTATACAATAAATATATTTTAAAGAGCCTCAAGGAAATTGATTTAAGAACATGTTTAGTTCATCTAGGTAAAGTAAGAATAGAGAGAAAAATCCAGTTTTTCTTTAATACTTAATTTGGTATGGACAAAAAGTACAAGAAGTTTATAAGAATGCATATATCTATGTTTAGTTGAAATATAAGATTTAAGGAAGTATATCTGAGAATCTGTGAAATATATGAAATCACTCTCTAAAGATTGACAAACTTATTTTGTTGACCTTTAATGACTATATTGTCAGGTAATATCCCTAGATCTTTAAAGCCAGGTTTGTAGTTAGACTTGTTTTTATTTTTCCACTTCTGTGTCAGTTATTAATTAAAGATTCTGGTTGTCTGCCATGTTTTTTGAAGACATTATATGTGCTTTTAGTATTTAGTTTCTTTATTCGGAGAATGGGAATTCAGGAATATATTAAGATATAAATTACCAAAGGAGCAAAACCCCTCACATATGTGAAACTTTCTTGCTTAAAAGAAATTATTTTAATAACCAAACAATTTTATTCATAGATACATCTCCAAGGAAAATGTCTACATGTGTGCATCAACAAGATTTGTGGGAGAATGCATATAGCTTCATTATTCATATTAGTTTCAAACTGAAATGTTTTTTATAATTCAAATGTCTGTCGAATTAAAATAAATAAGAAATCTGTAGTATATCCATACAGTGGAACACCCCAAACAATAAAAATGAACTGCTTAAAATTATCAGCAAGAATTTGAATGGATCTGACATATACATTTTAAAAAATACGTTTTTTTCTATTGTGATCTTTTTAAGGGTTGTAGAGCAAATCAGTATTACACATGTGCAAAAGAAGCCTGACATATTAATGCATGTTGTAAGCTTCATTTATATAAATCTCTAATTATATGAAGGGTTAGAATTCATGATAGATTTCTTAGGGCGATATGAAGGAATAATGATTGGAGAGGACTGCAAGGTGCTCAAGGAATACCACATTTCCTTGTCTGAGTAATTGGTGCATAGATGCATCCATTTTGTGATATATTGCTGAGCTGTACTCATAATTTATGCATGATTTGTGTGTAGATTGCAATTCAATGAACCAGTTTTAAAAATCAGATTGATACATTGCACTTGATCAAATCCCACCAGGCATTCCATGCTCTTCTCATCATCAATTTCAGATCTCTTGTTCCCTTATCCCTGAGCTTGTTGGCTCCCTGCTCCCTCTCCCCACCCTCTGGATTGTTTGCTTTATGTTTCTTTCATATAGATAAACCTAGAGCAAAATAAAATAAACCAATAGATAGTTCCAGGTCTGTCTGCAGACCCTTATGAGGGCTTTCCAATCACATCTAATGAGTTGCCAAACCCTGTCCACTGAGTCAGATGTCCGTTTTCAGGATTCCTTGGGGACTTTGTTACATCGCTCCCCTTGTTATCCTGTTGCACCCCCTTTGTGTTTGGCCCTGCTCTGTGTGGGGCAGACCAGGGACACTTCCTGCACAGTGTTTCCAGTGCTGTCCCTCTTAGTTCTATGGGCCAGTTAGGGAACACCTTGTCCACAGTGGGGCCAGCCCTGTGGTCCTCTGTGTACATTGGCTGCTCTGAGCAGGGATGTTGTCCCTGGGGCTTGGTAAACCACGATGAGGTCCACACTCGCTCTTTCTCTCTTTGTACCCCTGTGGTCTGGATAGACTTGCCACTCTCTCTGGGCTATATCTTCAGTGATATCTTTTGTATATTTCATTCTTTTGGGGAGGGAGTCAATTTAGCTTGGTTTGAGCTTGGTTTCCATTGTCCTTTCTGTCAGTTCACTGCACATGCTGGATATGCTGCCCTTGAGACTTGGCACTCAGACTGAGGCCCAGTGAGGGCTGAACCCCAGTGGCATAGTGGTTGAGTGCGGGACTGTGGCCCACTGGGTTAGTTGTTCAAATCCAGTAGCAGCTCTCCGGGAGCATGACTGGGCTTCCTACTCCCACCAGAGGGAGTAGGCACTAACCCTAACCCCCACCCCCAAAGAAGAGTTGGCACTCCATGATTTGGTCTGATCCATTTCTCCCTTTCCTGTGGATACATAAATCTTGCTATAGGCATGTATATATGTACATGCTTAATTAAAAAACACTTTATTAGGGGTTCATAAAACTCACACAATCCATACATAAATGCATTGTGTCAAGCACATTTGTTTCCATCATCATTCTCAAAACATTTTCTTTCTAATTGAGCCATTGGTATCAGCTCCTTATTTTATTTTATTTTTTTTAGGCATCACTGCCCTGGTGGTGGGAGTAGGAGGCCCAGCCTTTGCTCCTGTGAGCGGGAATTGAACCTCCATCCCAGTGGGCCGCAGTCCCGCGCACAACCACTATGCCACTGGGGCTCAGCCCCTCAGCTCCTTATTTTTCCCACTCTTTCCCCACCCTCCCTTCCTCATGAAACCTTTGTAATTTATAATTGTAATTTATGATGAAAGGGATAGAGGACAATGCACATATATTTATATGTTAAGTATTAAGATAACAGACAGACTCTGGGCCTCTAATTAAGGCCTCCCTACACACAATAACACTTTGTTTGTATAACCTGGCAACTCTTTTATGCTCACTCTCCTGACACAATCACTAAAGACAAAATGGGTGTATAAGCAAAGATGGTGAATAAAGCTAAGGGGACCCAGCTATCAAGTGGTATAGCATCTGGAGCCTTAAAGGCTTGAAGTTGGTTAGACAAGCAGCCATCTAGCAGGGAAGCAAATAAGTCCACATAGAAGCACATCAGCCTGTGTGATCATGAGGTGTCAACAGTATCAGGTATCAAAAGACCCAAAACAAACAATTATATCCATGTGAGAGAGGGGGATTAGAGTGGAGACCCAAGCCCTTCTGTGGACAGTTGGATATCCCCCCACAGAAAAGTTACAAGGAAGGGACAATTCAACTAGGGTGTGGTATTGCACTGAAGAAACACATCATTTCTTTAGTTTTTGACTGCTTCCTCCCCACCACCACCAACACCCATTTCTACCTTACAAATCCAGCTAGACCAGAGTACACATATTGGTTCAGATAAGAACTCTTCGCACATGGAATTGAGGACAGATAAAACAGTAGTGGGACTGGCAATATCATGAGGGTAGGGAGATGGTGGGGAGCCGATCACAAGGTGGGATACACACCCCCTCTCCCCGGGAGAGGATGAATAATAGAAATGTGGGTGAAGGGAGGCAATGAATAGAGTAAGACAAAAAGTAACAGTAATAATATATAATTGGTCAAGATTCATGAGAGTGGGAGTGTTGGGGAGGGAGGGGAAAAAAGAGGAGCTGGTACAAAGGGCTGAAAATTAGAAAGGAAATGTTTTGGAAAGATTGATGGCAACATATGTACAAGTGTGCTTAACACAATTGAACTATGGGTTGTTTTAAGATTTGTAAGAGTTTTCTAATAAATTGATTAAAAAATCAGATTAAAAAGCCCCATGAAAATCATTGCATTGGTCTGAAAAACAAAAAGCAGCATTTCTAACAAGCCAGACAATAGTTTCTTAATATTTCTACAGTAAAGGTGATTGGTGGGAGAGCCATAATGGACATTGCAGTATATGATACAGACTTGTGTGGTTAGAAACATTTAGTGATTTAAATCAGTTTGTGTTTTTCCACTTAATTGCTTTGTCTTGAAGCAAATGTAATATCAATACTTTGACATATAATCATAATCATTTATATATATATATGATAATAATTTATATAAAACCACTTAGAAATACTAAAGCAAAATGATCACTTATTACTGATGATATTCATATTTGAGAAAAAATTAGTTATATTGAGAGAAATTTCCATTTGGGTTTCTATGGCAGCACATTCTAAGGCAATTGGCAACTAAATTCAACCAAATTTCTAGTTATTTTAATTTAATTTTGTTCATTGGAAGGTTCATGATGTTTTTTATATTCAAACAAAAATTTAATAAATGAAGACACAAAGATGAAATAATATTAAGGCCTTTCTTAATTTTTGAAATAGATTTTGCTTTTTACATTTTAATTATTTTATTTATTGTTGGATGAATATTTCTAAACTCAAAGCCTAAAGCATAGAGATAAAATTAGCTTGTAGTTAGTCTGAGATTAGATCCTTTTCTTTATAGAATAAAATATCTTGCTATTTAATTTAAAATATTTTGATTGAAAAAATAATAATTAATGTCACTTTTTTTCTTATTTGAATTTTAAAGGGTTTATATATTTACTCTCCTTTATTCATAAGAATAAGGTAAGGTCAATTATGGGTAGACCCTTTAACTAATGTGTTGCAGTTTCCAAAACAACATGACTGCTGCAAGATATTATTTGAAATGACTTATAAAAGTGACTTATTATTTTTTTTTGTTTCATAGACTGATGTTCTTTTTTTAAAAAAATTATTTATGTGTTTTTTTCCCAATAATTTTATTGGGGGCTCTTACAGCTCATAACATTCAATATATCATTTGTATCAAGCATATTTGTACACATATTACCATATTCATTTTGAAATATTTTCCACTTGAGTCCTTGGTATGAGCTCCTCTTTCCCCCTACCCCCCCTTTTTAAAAAAAATTTATTGGGGGCTCTTACAGCTACTACAACATTCAGTACATCATTTGTATCAAGCACATTTACACACATGTTGCCACATACATTTCCAAACATTTTCCACTTGAGCCCTTGGTACAAGCTCCTCTTTGAAAAAAAAAACAAACACCTCCCCTTTCCCCTCTCCCACCTTTTTTTTAATGAATCATTTTATTGGGGGCCCATACAACTCCCATCACAATCCCTAACAACATCAGTTGTATGCAGGCCACTTTTACACACCCATTGCCATCATCACTCTCAAAACATTCTCCCTCCCTCCAGGCCCCTATATCAGCTCCCTATATTACCCTTCCTCCGCCCCTTCCCCTTGAACCCTTAGTAATTTACAAATTATTTTTTTCATCGTGTACACTGTACAATGTGTCCCAATACTCACTTCCCTGTTGTCCGTGTCCCAGAGAGGAAGCTACGTGTACATCCCTGAAGTTGGTTCTCCCTTTCTATTCCTCCATCCCTCCACCTTCCTGGTCTTACCACTCCTATTACTAGTCTTGATGGATCATCTATCCTAAGTTTCCCATGTTTCCAACTTCACTGTACATCTCCTGGTTTAGCAGGATTTATGTGGTAGAATTGGGGTCATGATAGTGGGTGGGAGGCAGCATGGGAACTAGAGGAAGGTTGCATATTTCATAGTTCCTACCCTGTATCTTAACTGGCTCATCTCCTCCTTGTAACCCCTCTGCAAAAGGATGTCACCTCACTTATTGATGGGCTTTGGGTCCCCAATCTGTACTCTCCATCATTAATAATAATATAATTTTAGCTCATTGATGCCTGACACCGAATCCCTTCACCACCTCATGATCACACAGGCTGGTGTGCTTCTTCCGTGTGGGCTTTATTGCTTCTGAGCTGAATGGCCGCTTGTTTACTCAAGCCTTTAAGTCCCCGGATGCTATATCTTTTGGTAGCCGGGCCCCATCAGCTTTCTTCACCACATTTGCTTATGCACACATTTGTTCTCAGGGATCATATCAGGAAAGTGAGCATGCAATGTTGTGCTTTTTAGTCCTTGAAGCTTGATATCTCATCCCTTTGACAACTCATGATTCCACAAGCTAGTGTGCTTCTTCCATGTGGACTTTGTTGCTTCTGAGCTAGATGGCTGCTTGTTTACTTTCAAGCCTTTTAGTCCCCAGACGCTCCATCTTTTGATAGCCGGGCACCATCAGCTTTCTTCACCACCTTTGCTTATGCACACATTTGTCTTCAGTGATCGTGTCAGAAAGGTGAGCATCTTGGAATGCCAATTTAATAGAGCAAAGTGTTCTTGAACCGAGAAGATACTTGAGTGGAGGTGCAATGCCCACCTGTTGCCCTACTACTAACCCTATAAGTATACACATTAATCTCTTTCCTCATCCTCACTTATAAATACATGCCCCTATGTACATACCTGTATTTGAACCTCTATAAATGTTCATTATCCCCCAGTTCCTTCCTCTATTTCCGTTTGCTTCCCTCTTGTCCCACTATCATGCTTACTTTCCATTTGGGTTTCAGTATTTTTTCTCTGTTACATTAGTCTTAATCAATCCCTATTGGCCTTCTCTCACCCACCTTGTCCCTGCATTTGTATCAATTGTTATTCCTTTTTTCCTGGGCTGGTCGACATCACCACCTTTCCCCCTCCTCCCCCTCTTCAATGTCCACTACCCTGGAGCCATCAGTCCTG
>PVJH01029987.1:0-25335 GCA_004026705.1 Nesogale talazaci | reverse complement strand
GATGGAAAATCCTGTATGGATCTGCAGGAAAAGGCGACCTCTAATTTTTGAGCACTGGAACTGGGAAGACTGAGTGACTGGATTGTTTACTGTATTTCATTTCAATGTAAATCGTCATCTTTCGCTGTGGTGTTGGGCTCAGGTGTAAGGTATTTCACACTGTAATCTGGCCAGAGGGCCCCTCCTCTCCTTTCCCCCCCTCCTCTCCCCCCCTCCCCGCCATCCATGTTTGTTCAGAACGGATGCAAGTCAATCAGAGGAGCATCCTGCCAAACAAACATTATGATACCGCTGTTGTAAGGATAAAGAATTGAAGACCGTGATCTGGAAAACAACCTTCTGACTAGTATCCGGAAACATTAGTAGAAAAAGTAATTCCTGGCAGTGTCATCCTGCTGTGCTTAGTTAATGGTCAATAATACCTCTCCAGGGACTAATATCCATTGCAATGGCTATGCAGAACTCACAGACAAAATTCGTGATTAAAGGGTTTATTAACAAAATTGTGATAATGCTACTGAGAAATGCTCAGGGTTGAATTCTTTATCAGGACATGTCACAAAGTTCTGGGAAGTCTACGTAGGAATAAATACCCAAAGGGCCTACCATTCTGTTATAAGCCTCTGCCTGGAGGCGTAAGCTTCATGGGTCAGCAAACCCAACTTCTTGAATTAAGGAGTTGCCCAGAAGCATCCCACTACAGTAATCCTTAGCACTAAGGCACTCAGCAAGTCCAGCTTCCCCAATTAAGTGCCCAGAGGCACCCTACTCCACAAGTCAGCCTCCTGCACAAAAACTTTACTTGCTCCGTGGGTTGGGAAATCCACCACTCTGTCTCATATTCTGGCTCCTGGTTCTGCTGCTGCTCCTTTCATGATAAAACTGTCATATGAGTCCAGGAGGTTCACTGCATAGGGGATCTTGGGTGCAGAGCACACACTCCACTCCTGGCCCTTGCTGGTAGTGAAATGCCTCCTCTTGCTTCTCCTAGGGCTTATTTTTACACAGCAGTGTGCCACTTCAGGGACTCCTGGTCGCTAACTACTCATAGGTGAATCACTACCTTCTCCCACCTTCCTACCAGACTCACGTGAGGAAAGGTTTTATGGTGAGGGGTAGTGACTCGGGCTAGAAGAGCCATATTAAATAATTCACTGCCCCTGAACCTGCTCTCCAGTATCGGCCTTTTTTTTTCACCATATTCAGCATATGACATTTTATGCTCTGAGGCTACTTGTTATGCAATCTGTCTGCTGGTTTATGTTCATAAATTTGCTTCTGTTTAGCTAAGTTTTACAGGGTGGGGGTGGGAGGGTTAACCAAGAAACTCTTAATAGGAAAGTTGATTTACATTAACAACAATTTAAAAAGTATTTCCAAAACAAAAATAACATCTCAATTAGCTCGTGTCATCTTGTAACTTTTGGTGATTTACACACTGTATTTA
Organism: Nesogale talazaci; assembly: GCA_004026705.1. Classification (NCBI taxonomy): domain Eukaryota; kingdom Metazoa; phylum Chordata; class Mammalia; order Afrosoricida; family Tenrecidae; genus Nesogale; species Nesogale talazaci. The sequence goes on along the minus strand of PVJH01029987.1, from coordinate 23,888 downwards.
CAGGCCGACTATTCGTAGTAGGCCTTTCGGGCACCACATGTGCTGCTAATGATCTGTCCTTGTTCAACCTCTGTAGAAAGCAGTGCAACAGCACCAACACCTTGACATGTACATACTTTGTGACCCTGCGATTCCACTTCTAGGGATCTAGCCGGAAGATAAACTAACCATGAATCCAAAATGCCCAGTTGCTGTTGCCTTGCCTCCAACTCACGGCAATCCCACGAGGGTCGGGGCAGAATTGTGCTCCATAAAGTTTTCATTGGCTGATTTTTCTAGAGTCTAACCTCAGGCACTTCTTCCAAGGCCCTCTTGTAGAATTGAAATTCCAATCTTTCCAATAGCAGCCAAACACATTAACTGTTGACACCACCTGGGAAGTCCAACCATATGTGAACCCCAGACAACCCAAACTTGCCACCAAGGGGGTTCTAACATAATGATCTCATGGAACAGAGTAGAAATTCCCTTTAGGGTTTGCAAGACTGAGGTCTTTACAGAAACAGATATCTCATCTTTTCCCCACTGGATGGCTAGTGAATTTAATCCACTGACCTTTCAGTTAATGGCTAACTGCTTTAACCGCCGCAATATTGCTTATAACAGTAAAAGAGTGGGTTAACAGGACAGGTTATCAATAGCATAAGAATATGATTTGAACCTCCTAAAAATTAGATATTTATGTTCATCAAAAAATTTCAAAAGAATAAAAAGAAACCACCGACTGAGGGGGGGAAATTGGCAAAGGCCTATCAAACAAGAGACTAATTTTTAAGGTCTGTAGAAAACTTCCACAAGTAAAAAGATGGGTAATCCCATTTAAAACTGGACAGAGGACATGAGCAAACACTTTACCAAAGAAGCCATTCAGACGGCCAACAATCATGGAGAAATAGTCACGATCATTAACTCTTAGAAGCGAGTCAAAACAACAAGGTGATATCACCTCACTCCAGCCTTACTAGAAAAGTCCTAAAACCAGATTCCCCCATATACTGCTGATCAGAATGTAAAAGGATATAACTACTATGGAAAACAGTGTGCTGCTTCCTCAAAACGGTGGGCATAAAAGTACCATATGACCCGGCCATCCTGCTATTTGCTGTATAGATAGCCTAGAGAAATAAGAGTTACAGCACGAATAGATATATGTACACTCATGTTCATCACAGCACTATTCACAATAGCCAAAAGGTGGAAATGATCTGTTTAGTCTGGGTAGACTAGAGAAACAAATTCATAACCACACATATGTGTATAAGAAATGGGTTTATATACAAGAGCAATTGAACATTGAGAAAACATCCCAGTCCATTCCAGCCCAAGGTGATAAGGTCTATATTAACCCATATATCCGATACTTATCTATAATCCACTGCAGACTCACAAAACACATGAAATGATACCAGGACATTTCCACAAGTAAAAAGATGGGTAATCCCATTTAAAACTGGACAGAGGACATTATCAAACACTTTACCAAAGAAGCCATTCAGATGGCCAACAATCATGGAGAAATAGTCACAATCATTAACTCTTAGATGCGAGTCAAAACAACAAGGTGATATCACCTCACTCCAGCCTTACTAGAAAAGTCCTAAAACCAGATTCCAGTGGGTGCAGAGACTAGTGGGTGCAGAGACTAGTGTATCCAGTGGCAGTAGAAGCATCTCAGCACTGGCAGGGGTCTCTGTGGCTCCTCTAGTTTCTAGGGCTCATTGTCTATCAGCATGCTGCCATGTGTCTTGTCAGCTGCAATGTCTCCCAGGGTGTGAGTTGTGAGTCTCCCATTTCCAAAGGGGAAAGATTGCCAGATTTCCCAGAATTCTCAGAGAAGGCCATGGCCACACAGAGGTCTCATTGGCTGTGTCCAGATTGACAGGCTAGACTCCACCCCTACACTCTTACTCTTTAAATTGACACCAGATTAGATGACTGCCACACACTATAAATGGCCACCAATGGAAGAATAGATGAATAAACTTTGGTACATAAACAGAACTGGAATTAATACTATACTGCGTTAACAGATGACATTGAATATGTGAAATACTTTGTAATGTAAATGAATCTAGGGGGGCATTATGTTGGATGAAATTTAGTCTGTGAAAAAGAAGAAATGTGTGAGACTACTGTTGTAAAAAATCAAGAAGAAATGTTATTTAATGGTTCTTTAATGGTTGCCAGAGGTCACAGTAAAGGGAGGCGTGGCCACTGGCCCAGTGTTAACTTGGGTGAAGTGTTAACTTGAGTGAAGGAGAAGGCAATGTACAAAAAGAGGGAGGTGAGGGGAAATGATGAAGTCAGGAGAAGGCACTGCAAAAGTGAAAGGTAACAGCTAAATAGATGTGATATAAGAGTAGACATGTAGATAGGCAAACTGGCTGAGCAGATGTAGGAAGGAAAGTGTAAGTATATTCATAAATATATATGGCTTAATAGAGAATGTTTATGTATGCATGTTGATCTTTGTTGCAAATATATACATGATTATGGTGAACCATACTGGGGGGAAAAGGTCATGAAAACTTCTTAGACAACGTGAAACATTTTGAGGGAATGAGTCCTTGGGTTCAGGGGGACACCAAGGTTAATTGGCATAACAGTTCACCAAGATAATGTACTACAGTCTAGTGAGTAGCCACTAGGGTCCTTAAAAAAAAGCTCTGGAGTAGCTATCTAAGGTACAACTATTGAATGCTCCTAGAGAAGGAGATTGTGAAGATTTGTAAAGAGAACTAGTCCAATGAACTAATGGACCACCATCCTGAGACTGGCAGAACAAGAGAGTTCCCAGCTACTACTGGAGTTTTGTTTTTTTTTTTGGGGGGGTGGGGCATCACTGCTCTCCAGTGGTGGGAGTAGGAGGCCCAGCCCCACTGCTGGAATTGAACCTCCATCCCAGTGGGCCGCAGTCCCGCGCACAACCACTACGCCACCGGGGCTCAGCCCCTTTTTTTTTTTTTTAATATAATTTGTTTAATTTTTTCAATGATTTTTTTTTTTTTTTTGGGCATCACTGCTCTCTGGTGGTGGGAGTAGGAGGCCCAGCCCCACTGCTGGAATTGAACCTCCATCCCAGTGGGCCGCAGTCCCGCGCACAACCACTACGCCACCGGGGCTCAGCCCTTGTTCCCAGCTACTACTACCAGCTGCTCTGAAATGGATCACATTGCAAAGTCCTGGGTAAAGTGGGAGAAAATTGTGAAACAAAACTCAAAATCACAAAACAGATCCCTGACTGGCTGTACAGGTTTCCAAGTTGAACCTCCAAGACTATGGTCCTTAACCACTCTCAGGTCTGGACGTTAACTCTACAGGCAAATAATTCAGAAGTCTGGGGTGGGGGTGGGGAGACTAATACTATGGCATTATGCACACCTTGAATAATCAAACATTTAAGTTCAAAGGGCAAATTGACCTGAGAACAACATTCAGGTGGATTGAGAAAGGAAGAATGGAAATAGGGAACACAGGGGGAAAGTGGGCTGAGTGATAGTGAATTGAGGGTCTACAGTGAATGAGATGAAACAAAATGTACATGAGTTGTTGAATGCAAGCCTGGTGGTCTGCTCTGTAAACTTTCACCCAATTTAATATAAGAATTAAAAAAAAAAAAACTTTTGCTTGGAGCTTGTTCTAGTTCGTCAGAGATGTCAAGTTGGTTCTGAGTCACGGTGGCCCTTGTTACAACAATTTGATGAAAACTTCAAGATTAAGAATTGCATTACATTTACTTTTCATCTCAACATATCCTAGAAGCAAACAAGAAAAGCATGAATTAACTGTAATAGGCACTAAGATAAACAAAGGTGACTAGAACGCAATTATGTTTTCTAAAAAGACATTCTAAGATGTGTACAGGAAACCACGGTAATCAAAACAGCTCAGTTGGTTTAACAAAAGATAAGCATTCTCTGTTCTAATTCATGCCAATCCAGTAGCATGGACTAGAACAGAGAATACAGAAATCCAACCAAGTATCAAGAGATATCTGATCTTTGATAAATGACTAAAACACTATAATTGGGGAAGAGAGAATCTTTTCAACAAATGATGCTGGAAAAACGGAATTGCTGTCTCCAAAAGAATGAAAACTGGACCCATACCTCATACCTTGTACAAAGCAAATTCAGGATGCATGAAAGACCTAAATATAACCCATAGAACTATAACAATCATCTAGAGAAAGAATAGAGATGAACTTAAGGCTCTGATACTAAGTATAAATACACGATCAAACATCATAAAACACCCACACTATAGAGGACTGGGAAGTTCCAAAAATCTGGCATTTATGTACATCAAAGGCGTGTAAAGATAGCCCACTAATCCAGCAAGGGGCGGGGGTATCTAGATAAAAGGATAATTTTTAAAATCAAGAGAAAACTCCAAACCAGAAAGAAACAAACTCACTGCCATCAACTCAGTCCTGACTCAAAGGGAGCCTCAAGCACAGAGTAACACTGTTGTATGCTCCTTGTGTGTGGAGCACATTGGCACATATGCTGCCGTCATCATTTTCAAAGCATTCTCTTCCCACTTGAGCTCCTGATATTTGCTCCCCATTTCTTCCCCCTCCCTCTCCTGTCCGCCCTCCCTCATGAACCCCTCATAAGTTATAGATTATTTTTTCTATATCTTACATCGTCCTCCATCACCCCTTTTCCATTTGTTACTTGTCCCCCTGAATGGGGGTTCTAAATTGATCCTTGGCATCAATTCCTTCTTTCTCTCCTGCCCCCCATCCTCCTAGTAGCTCTACTCTCTTATCCTGTATTCACTGTGTCGCCAACTCTTATCTGTAGCAGTGTAGCAGCATGTCTAATCCAATTTGTAAAGTAGAATTGAGGTCATGATAGTGGGGTAAAGGAAGCACCAAAGAGCCTGAGGAAAGCTGTGTGTTTCATCGGTGCTATACTGCATCCTAACTGGTTCACTGCCTCCCTGTGACCCCTCTGTGAAGGGATGTCCAATTATCTACAGATGGGCATTGGGTCTCCACTCCATGTTACCCCCATTGACCTTGGGTATAGTTTTATTCTGGATCTTAGATACTTGATACCTGCTCCCATTGACACCTCATGATCACACAGGCTGGTGTGCTTCTTCCATGTGGGCTTTGTTGCTTCTGAACTAGATGGCTACTTGCTTACCTTCAAACCTCTAAGACTCCAGATGTTATCTCTTTGGATAGCCAGGCACCATCAGCTTTCTTCACCATGTTTGCTTATGCACCCGCTTTATGTTCAGTGATCATGTAGAGAAGGCGAGCATCAGAGGATGCTGAACGGTTAGAACAAAGTGTTCTTATGTTGAGGGAGTACTTGAGTTGAGGCCTAATGACCATCTGCAACCTTAATTCTTAACATATAGAGCTGAGTACATGGTTCTATTCCCTTCTCATTATATATAAATATATATACCTATGTACATGCCTATTTTTAGACCTTTATAAATGCCCTTTGCCTCCTGATTCTTTCCTCTACTTCCTTTTTACTTCCCTCTTGTCCCACCACTATGTCCAGCCTTTATTCAGGTTTAGTAATTCCTCTCTGCTACATTGCCCTTGATTGAGTCCCACTAGGCATCCTATGACCCTCTTTCAATGGATTTTAGTTCATCTGTTGTTCCCTTATCCCTCGGTGAGTCCCCCCTCCCCTTCCTTTCTCCCTCTCCCCTTCTCCCTAATTATTTATTCCACCTACCTTATCTAGATAGACATTAATAAGTACAAAAACCAGGCAAAGTCAAATAAAACAACAAAGTCAAAACCAACAAAACAATAACAACAGCAGCAAAAACAAACACGAAATACAATATCAAATAAAAACCACTGACAAAAATAGAAAAGCCGATAAATAGTACAAGGTTTGTTTGTGGGCCTTTACAAGTGTTTTTCAATCGAGAGACAGCTTCTTTACAAAAGTAGAAAGCAACTCACTCAAAAAATTGGTATAAGACATGACTAGACAACTTACTAAAGATGACATCCAGATGACCAACAATCATATGAAGACATGCACACGTTCATTAGCCAAAAGAGAAATACAAATTAAAACAGCAACGAGCCACCCCACCCCACCGACACTGCTAACAATATAAAATAACAGAAAATGATCAGTGCTAGCGAGACTGTACAGAGATCACAGTGCTCTGCCCACTGCAGGCGAGATTGCACAGCTGGGCCACCATGGTGGAAAACAGCGTGGCGCTTCCTGAAACAAATGCACAGAGCCGATGGTCCTGCCGGCACTCTGCTTGGTATTTCCCCTAAAGAAATTAAAAAAAAAAAAAAACAAGCACGAGCAGACAGGTGCACACCCATGTTTTTTTGCAGCAATTTCTATAAAGCAAAAAGAAAAATCTGTCCCAACAGAATGATGAAGCACACAGTCCAGCCTCACAATCATGCTTACGTTTGAGTCTCTTAGAGCCACTTCCCAGAGGCCTTCCGGTTTGGTTGTTTCCCCCACCCCACCTCCGCTCCCCCCATCCTCTCATCCCCACCCTCCCTCCGCTGCCTCTCTGTTTTACCACCACTAGTCTGCCAGCTTGTCTTCCTGTGGTGACTTGTGTGATAGCTATGTCACTGGTATCTCAAATACCATCGGAGCACTCTAAGCCAGCAGCTGCTGTGGGTCGCTGGCAAAATGACAGTGATGACATAGCGATGAAAATAATGTGATGGTTGGGGGCGGGGGTCACCACCACAGGAGGAACTGTCTGAAAGGGTTGCGGCACTCGGGAGGTTGAAAACCACCACCCTAAGTGAACAGGTTTCAGCAGAGATTCCAACTAGGAAAGGCTAGCCATTGAAGACCTAGGCATGGCAAAAAGACGGGAACAATGAAAACTCCTGTCTGTGGAGGAATGGGTATACAGATGTTGGTACACACACACACCAGCAACAGCTCTCCAGGAGCAAGGCTGGGCAGAGCAGTGATACGGGGCGGAGGCGGGGAAGAGTTTAAAAAAAGAAAAAAAGAAATGGCAGGGATAGATAGACTTGCTCAGAAAAGGGTTTTAAAAAAAAAGAAAAGAAATCCTGTGGAACAGGTCTACTTTGTCCTGTAAGGTCATTATGCGTCAACATTGACAACAAGGTCCCAAACATTTACAAATTTTTATTATTTTCATATCTTACACTGTCTGCTGCTGTCTCCCTTCACCCATGTTTCTGTTGTTGATCTCCCTAGCCGGGGAGGGATTAGACATTGATCATTGCCATCAGTTCCCCCCTTTTCCCCCTTCACCAGCCCATCTTCCCTCTAACCTCATGGTATTGCCATCCCTTTTACTGTTCCTGAGAGGTTTGTCTGTCCTGGATCCCGTGTTTCCAGGGCTCTTATCTGTACCAATGCACATGCTCTAGTCTAGCTGGATTTAAGAAGGACCTGGGTCATGACAGTGGGAGGAGGAAGCATTAAAGAACTAGAGGAAAGTTGTGTGTTTCCTTGGTGCTGCCGTACCCGCTGGCTGACGCATCCCTTCCTTGTGACCCTGCTGTGCCTGGATGTCCCATTGTTTACAGATGATGGGCTTTGGGTCTCCCCTCTGACCCCCCTCATTCGTATCAATTGTGATTGTTTTGGGTCTTCTGGTGCCTGATACCTGATCCTGTCGACACCTCGTGATCACACGGTCTCCACAGGGTTTCTGAAAGGACGCTTCTTCTGCAGAGCAGCTGGTGCATTTGAACTGACAATCTTGTAGTCAACAGCGCAATGCTCAACCCACTGTACCACCCAAGTCCCTTATGTGTGAGTTAGTAAATCTATCTCATTGGTCACCAAACTCTAACCATGGAATCCGTTTCAATATGTAGTGCGATGAACTTTTCTATCAAATGTCTGAGAGTAAATAGTATCTCAACATTTTTAGTTAGGATTCTCCATGGTCTACCAAACATTAGACTGATAGGTCTTCCATAAATCTATAAATGTCCTTCCATAATGTTATCCTTTTCATGATGTAATCAACCGGTGAGGTATAAGGGGAGTTTCCTTGGGGTATGCCTCACATTTACTATACCATATATACTCGAGTACAAGTTGGCCCAAATATCAGGTGAGGCACCTATAGAAATGTGCTGAAAAACTCAGCTTATACATGAATATATATATGTATATGAATGTTCTTACAGAGCTCATGACTTTTGAGGATGGATTCCTCAACTGCCTAGTCAACATATGACCTCTGGTTTTGACGACCTGAGCCAACAGCCTCCCACCTTGTGGGATGAGGTTAGAACCTTTCCACAATTGTATATACTCCAAAACATGAAGCGAATATTAGTAGCCATATGCCAGCATCTGGAGTAGTTATCAGGAGTTGGTGAGTCTCCCTAAAGACTCAGACTATCCGGCTGAGCCCCGGTGGCCTAGTGGTTGTGCGCGGGACTGCGGCCCACTGGAATGGAGGTTCAAATCCAGCAGTGGGGCTGGGCCTCCTGCTCCCACCACCAGAGAGCAGTGATGCCCCCCCCCCAAAAAAAAAAGACTCAGACTATCAAACCTTTGCCCCTGCACAAAAGATAGGCCTAACACCCCTAGAGTTAGGACAATGGGTCGCTTTGATGGGCTGGACTCTCAGGCGACTATCAATAGCCCCGAAACAGGTGGAATACATAAAAGTGTCAAGAGTAAGCCTCAGGAATTTCTTGTCCAGATGCCCGCAGCAGCAGAAACCATCCAGGTAGCATCAGCCCAGAGGCTGGTGAATGCAGAGACATGGGGGCAGGGGGTGGGGGGTGGGGGACCGGGGGCACACAGCCTGGGCAAGTGGAGGGCTTGCATTTCATACCCTGATTCACAGTTTTTCACAATTCCATGTGCAATTTCAGAAAGACTCATCACTGGCTGCTGCCATGTCTCCCTTGGGCGTCGAGGAGCGGGAGGAGCCCTTGTCCGTGCTCTCTGACCCTGAGCTGCTCGGGCTCTGCGATTCTCAGCCTGCACCGGAGGTCACCGTGGAGGACCAGGTGGAGGAGGAGCGAGTCTTGTCCTTAAAGTCTGTGATCATGACGGGGATGTTGCCCACAGATGCTGCCAACTGTTGCGCGGAGCTCCGGTGCACGTTTTTTCAGCCTGGGCCTTGAGGCGTGATTCCTTTCACTGGTCTGTGTGGTCACATTTGCAGACTGAATACTGTTTGCGTCACTGGGGCGGAGCTCTTCCTAGCGGCTTGAAATCTAAATGGAGGCCAACAGAGAGGACACTGCATTCTCTCCATATCTCGCTGAGGGCCAGACACTGAAGATACCCAGCAAGGGGAGCGAGCCTCTTCCCTGGTCTCTCAGACTTACGGGGAGGGGGTGTCCCTGAAGTCAGGACTTCAGACCACGGCCACACAGCAGCTCCAGTGGGGACCTCTCTTGTTTGGCCCCTTAGGGCACCTCCTGGATAGCCAGCTCATGGGTCCTCCCCCAAGCTTTCCCTTACCAGTGCTCAGCCCTGCCCAGGGAACGCTGCTGTGAGGAAGATTGGCAGGCCTTATACCCACACAGGGTGTAATGACATTGTAGGTGCCTGTGCCCTGCAGGGAGCTGCTGCCCTAGTGCCTTAATTTCCTAGCTCTCAACCTGGGCCTCGGGAGTCTCAGGATGTAGAATGTGTCTGGTGTGGGCTTGAGATGGAAATTCCTCAAGGGGGGGAAAAGTCATTACTGTATAGCCATTAAAACAGCCTCTTCTTGGGACGTGTCCTGACTTGTAATGACAGAGCTCCTCTGTCCCCCATGCCATAAGCTATTTAAACTGGGAAAAATAAAGTTCTCTCTCTCTCTCTCTCTCCACATGGTCGACCTGATGGGAGGAGATGAGCATGCTACCATGAAATGTGTCTGACTCTTATTATTCCTTTCTTTCTCATGCTCTCCATACTATAACTTTACTATAATAAATCATAATTATCACTGTACACCTGCGCCTATCAAACCCATGACCTATGTCTCAGAGGCTGGCTTCCTCTGATACCTCCTGACCTGCCAGTTTAGGAATTTATCATCCTGTGGGTAAGCAGCCCCCTGTCTGATTGGCCGGTATTACATTCATCAGCCTCCTGGAACTACCCCACGGACTAGGGCTTGTCAGCCTCCAGGACTGTGTGAGCGGTTTCCTGGCATGAAACTTCTGTGCACATATTGGCATACGCACTCGTCACTGGATTTGCTTCTCTGATTTTGCTATTCTAGAGCATCCAGCCTAAGGCAATACCTTAATTGTTAATCGCAAAACAATTGCATTCTTTTGTAAGTCCCATTCATTGTTCCCCCCCCCAAAAAAAAAAACCGAAAAAACCAAACTGTCATTGAGTCAATTCCAACTCATAATAATGCTTTGAGATGAATTGCTTTGTGCTAGTTAATGACCACATGTGGATTCCACGTATTTCTAGACAGTTGCAAAAATGTTTTATTATTTATTATCCACATAAGTTCCAGAAATAAATAGACTTCTAGAGAAATCAGCAAGATGTCATTTATGTATAATATCCCTTTGGTTTTTAATATATCAAAATTGTTCTATTCTTTGTCATTCATATTCAGCTGTGTACATGGCAACAGAAGTAGAAGGAAGCAAATGTTACAAACTAAACTGTGACTGTCGGTGTCCCAGAGAAGTGGATATTCTGTGATTTATGTATGGCATCGTCTGGAGCAAGAACCCTTGTTATCATTCTTCCACAATGCTCACTTGAAGACAGGGCCAATGTTAAAATGTTTGCTTCTTTAATAAGCTATTTTAGTTCCTTTTTGATCCCAATTCTGCCCAATTGCTCTATTCAAGTAAAGTCATTTAATCTCCCCCATTCTAATTGATATTTTAATTATCCAGTTCTTTCCAGCTGCGTCCACCCTAGCTTTTTGTGAAGAATGGAGAGCTATGTTTTTGTACTTGAATGATAAAATTATTGATGTGGTCATTTTTTTTCCTCTCTTCTCAAGAGAATACCAAAAAGGTATTCTGCTTCCTAAGTACAACATAGGAAACATTTGCTTAACTTTTCCCTTTTATTAGTCTATTAACATCTTAGAGAGTATAGCAAGTTTCACATACATATAGGATCCTTGGTATTACAATGGTTAGGTCTCAGCAGTCAACCAAAAGGGAGGCTGTCTGAACTCACCCATCACACCATGGGAGAAAAGGCCAGGTAATCTGTAAAAAAGATAATGCAGGAAACCACAGAGGGCACCTCTCCATCCTAGAAGATGGCTATAAGTTGTAAAGTGCCCAAAGGTTTATGGGAACACAATGGTTCCCATAAAGCTTGGCTTTGGGCTTGAGCCCAGACCTCATTTTGATTCTCCTAGCCCCTTGATCATCTTCCTAGGCCTTCAGAGACTGGATTCTCTGTGCATTCCCAAATAATTACAGGCTGATCTGAAAAGGCAGTCATGTGGCTGGGAGACTAGCCAAGAAGTTCCCATCAAGACAGCCTGTCTGTCAGATCTCTTTTGCTGGAGAGAAACAGAAACCAACCCAATTGAAGTTGGGCAGAAAGTGGAGTGCATAGGGATAAAAGCCAAGGGGAAGAACACAGCAGTGTCTCGGGGACAGTGAGAATGTGCACCACTCTTGCTGTCTTTGTTCCAGCTCTTTAATTTTGGCCAGTCTTCAGGGAAGAAGAGATGACTGCATAAACCCCCTTCTTTACCTCCCCTACAATAAAGATGACAGTCCATCATCCCATCCAGACATGGCCAGGTCTCTTGCCCCAGATTTCAAATGTTCCAGAAAAGCCACTGAGTAGCCAAGACAGAAATTGGAGGTCATGATGCGTAACTGCTGCTAAGAAGCCATTCTGTGACAAGTGGCTGAGGGAGGGTCAGAGACGTTTACAGCGCAACCTAATTAGGTTTTCAGGCAAACCGAATAGGCATCCACTGCCAGGCCCTTCTCTTCCTTCCTAATGAAAAGCTGATCTCTTGAGACCATGCAGGGAAAAGGGATGGGGATGACTGAGATAGGTTAAAAGAGGGAAGAATTTTGAGGAGCCCCGATGGCTTAGTGATTATGCCTTGGGCTTCTAATGAAAAGGTCAGCAGTTCGAACCAGCAGCCACTCTGCAGGAGACAGATGGGACTTTCTACTCACAAGAATAGAAAATCATCGGGGGAATTCTGCCCTGTCTGAGAGGGTCCCCGTGAGTCGGAATCAACTGGATGGTCGAAATGCAGATTTTGGAGGATTTGATCTTGACGAACCCTCAGTATAATTATCGTAAACATAGCTCACTATTGGGGTCATTCTTAGACAAAAATAGGTAATTGTGGCAAATGTATTTCTGGATTGTGAGCCACCTTCCAAAGGATGTTGAATATCCAGATCAACTTTGCTGAGATCCAGCTTCCTTACGATTGTGCCCAAAAGGACCGTGATATACAGGCAATGTTTCAGCTGTCTCCAACCTGGAAGCCAGTGTGTCCCAGTCTGAGATTCCTGCCCCCGAGAAGCCACTCGTCAAAATAAAAAAAAATCATTGTTTTAAGCATCAATCTACATATGTACACAAAAATCAATCTGTTTGTGATGGACTAACCACTCCCCACATGTTCTTAAACAGGGCGAAGAAGAAGGGGCATCCTTTAAGGGAGCTGAGGTTCCCGGCAACTCGATGGTTAAACTTTGGGCTGCTACGTGAAAAACTGCTGGATTGAGCCCTCCAGCCGCTCTGCAAGAGGAAGACGCAGAGAGCCATGAAGAGGAGCAACCACGCTCGGAGACCCTCGCTGGCCAGTCTGCACAGGGCTGTAGGGTCACTGCCAGTCGGTCCCCAGGAAGGTCTTTTCACCCTTCCAAGCTTGAACAGGATGTTCTTTGTGAGGAGAATGTCCAAACGATTTCCCTTTGTTCCGGGAAGCATCTGGGAGTCTTTCTTCCTGAGAGAAAATGAGCTTTTGGGGTAGGTACATGATAAGGACGGGGTTCAAGGTAACAAGCAATCATGCTATTTTAGCTAGCTCCATCTCAAATTGCCGTAAGTTTACATGTGGTAGCTTTTCCAGGAGGGTGAGTGGCAACATCTGAGCGATTTAAAGATGTAACATTTCCTTTACACGTTCAGAGTAGCTTTCAATCCCCTTGCTAGTCTGCTTCTAATTAAATCATAATTGTGCCATTCATTATGAAATGAAAAGAACACTGTTCTACTGGGTTTTTCATGAGAGGAAATCAAGGTGATCCTCATAAAATGGCAAATCCATAGACAAGGACTAAAACTGCATGGAAATGATCCTAATCACTAAAAATACCTAAAATTGGAATTCGCATGATTATAAAATTATAAGTAACAAAATTTTGACTTATAAATGATTTGAGTATATGTGATTGGGTACCATAGATCACCAGAATACATGAGGAGTACTAAGGAGGTAGCAAATGCAATAAAAAATGATGCTTTCAATAATTTAATTTTTTTTTAATTTTCAGGTCAAAGCTCTAATGACCATTTTAAGTATATAAGAAAATTTCGGCTGAGCCCCAGTGGCGTAGTGGTTGTGTGTGGGACTGCAGCCCACTGGGATGGAGGTTTAATTCCAGCAGTGGCTCCACAGGAGCAAAGGCTGAGCCTCCTACTTCCACCACCAGAAGGCAGTGATGCCCCACCCCCCCAAAAAAAGAAAGATTCACGGGAAGATAGCTTATTTTTTCACACAGTTACACCTAAATAAGAATAAAAGAGGTACTCAAAACAGAGTGAAGTGGAGAAATATCAACAGCTACAGAAGGACTTGAGTAAGTCCATGTCCGGCCAGCAGAAACTTGAGGCACAGCTAACAGAAAATAACATCATCAAGGAGGAACTGGCTCTGTTGGATGAGTCCAGCATGGTGTTTAAACTTCTAGGTCCGGTGCTGATCAAACAGGAGCTAGGGGAAGCCTGGGTCACAGTGGGCAAGAGGCTGGACTAAATTATAGCTGAAATTAAGCGCTATGAATCCCAGCTGCGGGACCTGGAGAAGCAGTCAGAGTGGCAGAGGGAAACCCTGACTCAACTGCAGCAGGAGTTCCAGCGGTCCAGGCTGCAAAGGCAGGGGCTCCTGGGAAGGCCTGACCTTGTGATTGGGGGCAGGAAGGGGAGGGAGGGAAGAAGGTAGCTTTAGGGTCTACATTGTAGCTTATAAAGTTTGAACCATGAAAAAAAAATGTGAAAAAATCCCCACAAAACTATAAGAGTTTCAGGGCTGAGCCCCGGTGGCATAAGTGGTTGAGTGCAGGACTGCAGCCCGTGGGCTTGGCAGTTCAAATCCAGCGGCGGCTCTCAGGAACAGCACTGGGTAGCATCCATGACCACCAGAGGCAATGATGCCCCCCCCCCCAAAAGACGATACTTTTTTTGGGGGGGGCATCACTGCTCTCTGGTAATGGGAGCAGGAGGCCCAGCCCCACTGCTGGAATTGAACCTCTGTCCCAGTGGGCCGCAGTCCCGCGCACAACCACTACGCCACCGGGGCTCACCCCCAAAACTATAAGTTTTAAAATATCAATGAAAAAATATTAATACCTGATAAAGAACAAAAATCACTTCTCGATTGGCATCCTCGCTTTTTTTCTTTTTCTTTTTTTAATTTCACGTTCTTTATCTCATGACTTTTAGGAGACACTCAGGCAACATGCTTGGAGGACTCTTATCAGTCCAAAGGAGAGATCCAGGTTCTAAAATAAGGTCCTGGACCTCAACCCTGTATGCATTCCTAGCTTCCAGTCAGGACAGCATGCCGGATTTACAACAAAGTCATCTTGAAAGAAAAGGCTCCATTCATCTGTTGAGCTTTGCAATCGGGCACCAAATAAGATCTGGAATGGCATCTTCTTCTCCGTGCCCTCTTCGTCAATGGAAGCCAGGGTGTGACAGTTCTCCAACATCACATGCTGATCTAGGGTCTTCTGAGCAGGGTTCAGGAGCTGCCATGCCTCCCAGGTGAACTTTACAGCCCCATCATGGAGCGTCAGTGATTCCAGCTTCCAAATCTTGTAGAGGTATTTATGGACTTGATGGCTGTTTAGTTTTGTGAGATGCTGCAGCGCAAATCATGGAACATCTTGGACCTCTACCTCACAGGGACTGGTCTACGGCTGCTCCTACAAAATGAACTGAGTCTTGGTCATTTGCTTTGATCCTTAGGCTACTGCCAACAGCTGGAATGCTGTTTGTCTTGCCAGGATCAACTCTAATGATGTTCACACATTTCAATCTCTCACGAGGACATCCCAGACACAATAACCAATTTAGCAACCAGTTCATGAACTCAACAAAAATTTGGTATCATTCTGCCCAACAGGTGCAAACTGGCTGAATACCACCACTGGAAAAATTATTAAGAAGCCCCATTACTGCTTTCTTAAGGGACAAAAATCTGCCTGAACTGAATAATTGCTACACGTTTGTTTTACATTATTGGCACATGTTCATGTAGTTTATATTTTAAGCTTTTTGTTTTGTTTTGTTTGTTTGTTTTGTTTTTTGGGGGGCCATCATTGCCCCCCTGGTGGGAGTGGGAGGCCCAGCCTTGCTCCTGGAGAGCTGCTGCTGGATTTGAACCGCCAGCCCTGTCTCGCACACAACCACTACGCCAGTGGGGCTCAGCCCTTTATTTTAAGCTTAATATAAAATAATTTTCAACAATAAGTTAGTCTTCCATTATTACTTCTCCTTGCCTATCCATAAAATCATTATTCCTGGAATCTAATGATTCTGTATTTAGAACTTTTTAATATATATACTTCACTTTATTGAGGACTCTTACAGCTCTTATAGCATTCCATACATCAATTGTATCAAGCACATTTGTAATATGTTGTCATCATCATTTTCTAAACATTTACTTTCTATTTGAGCCCTTGGTATCAACTCCTCTTTTTTCCCTCCCTTCCCCCTCCCACCCTCATGACACCTTGATAAATTATGAACTATTATTGTTTTCATATCTTTTTTTTGGGGGGGGTTGGGCATCACTGCCCTCAGGTGGTGGGAGTAGGAGGCCCAGCCTTTGCTCCGTGGAACTGGAATTGAACCTCCATCCCAGTGGGCTGCAGTCCCGCGCACAACCACTATGCCACTGGGGCTCAGCTCTTGTTTTCATATCTTATATCACCCGCTGTTTCCCTTCACTCATATTTCTGTTGTTCATCTCCCTGGGGGGTGGAACTATGCATCAATCATTGAGATCAGTTCCCCTTCCTCCCCTCCTCCTCACTACTTTCTCCCTACCTTCCAGGTGTCACTACGCCTCATTCTGTTCCTGAGGGATTTATCTGACCTGGATTCCATGTGTCCTGTACCATGGAATGTACTAGTGTACCAGTGTACATGCTCTGGTCTAGCCAGAACTGAAAGGTAGGACTGAGGTCATGATAGTGGGGGGTGAGGAAGCCTCAAAGAACCAAAAGAACATTGTGTGTTTTATCAGTGCTATACTTCAAGCTGTTTTTACTCATCCCTTCCTTATGATCCTTCTCTGAGGAGATGTCCATACTCCCTGCCATGTGTGCCCAGTATTGTCCTCTGTCAAGGGAAGCTCCAGCAAGGGGACATATCTTGAGCTGAGGGCTGCCCCACAGTCCTCTCTGTGCCTTACAGGCTCTGTGCAAGGACGTCATCCTCAAGATTTAGTGTAATAGTCAGGGGTCTAGTCCCTTGCTCTCTCTTGTTCCTTCTTGGATGGCTTTGGTGTTCTCCTCTGTGGCACATACTTCTACGGAGGTCAGTCTAGCTCTGATTGGGGCTGGCCCTGGAGACCTCTCTGTTCATGAGTTGCTCCATGTGCATATGTTGCCCTCAAGAGTTAGCTCGCAGAGGTGGGGTCTCACACGTCCATTTCTGAGGGGACAAATGATACCTTCCCCCGGGTGTAGTAGTGCCTACTCCCTCTCCCCCCTCCCCCACCATTCCTCTCACCACCCACGTTCCCTTGATTTGTATTAGAATGACATATACAACCTTGGGTTTGGTCTACTGCACACCCATTGGGGGTACATCAGCCTGTAAAGTCTGAACCAGGTGGCTTTTCTTTTATACCTACTGTGCAGATTATACTTACCTCAATGGACTCATGTTGTACTTGTCCTTTTGTGATGGGCTAACTTTGCTTAGCATAATCTCCTCCAACTCTTCCCCTAAGACGATGTCCTTCATGCAATCATCGAGTCTTTTTAGTGATGCGTAGTACTCCATTATGTGTATGTGCCAGAGTTTCCTTTTGTTTTTCTTTTCTTTTTTTGCAATAAAATTCCAAGTCATGTATTTGATAACTTTTTTTTGGATCAGTCATACATTTCATATTCTTGGTCTCAGGACAATCCTCTTTTAGCACAATGAAATTACGGTATTTAAGTGCAAGCGGTCTTCACACCAGACTCTGAAACACACAGGGCATCTGGCTAGCACACACGGTTCGATAGATTTGGAAGAAAAACTTCCGTCCACGAGAGCAGTGTGCAATGGGAAGGAGCTGACACGAATGGTGCCGGCGGCTGGTCTAAAGGAGAGTCCAGAGTCTGCTCAGGAAATGGAAGATACTCTTTCCCTGATTTCTTTTACCTCTCTAAAAATGAACATCTCCGTTTGATGCAAATATACAAATTTAAAATAATTGTGCAGTTCTGAGTGGTCTACTGGCTTTGTACAGCAAAAGTGAATATCACTTCAGTAGGTAGTGTGTCGAGGACAAAGTAGCATTCTTGGCAGCCAGCAGCACTGAAAGACGGCAGGTCAGAAATCTGGCTACAGGGCATGAGATGTACAGTGAGGCCTGTTTTTCCTAGCATCATATTTCAGGACAAAAGGAGGAAAGTCAGTTTGCTCTGGAGATATGGTTTTAAAAAATAGCTGGTGGAGGCTATCCACATGGTGGATTTTTGTCCTTCAGTCCTGAGACAGAAAAGGTGGTTAAAAAAAAAATCATGTTGACGCTTTTATTGAAATGTTGGATAAAAAAATAGACAGACAGTCTTTAAATTTCTTTTGTACTTGCCATCCACAACATCAAAGAGCTTCTTCAGGAACTCAGTGTCTAGGTGATTATATTGGCTGGCCAGTGTGTGAAAATACACTAATATATATTCCTTCGCACCGATGTGATCCATTACATGGATGAAATACAGGAGAGCTTTGTCCATATTGATTAATGTTACAGGGTGTGTTAGTTCGGGTAGACTAGAGAAACAAATTCATAAACACGCATCTGTATATAAGGGAGAGATTTATATACAAGAGGAATGGAACACTGAGAAAGCATCCCAACCCAGTTCAGTCCAAGTCCGTAAGTCCCATATTAGCCCTTATGTCAGATACCAATCCATAAGTCCTCTTCAGACTCATGAAGCACAAGCAATGGCACCAGGACAATCACAGGCCAGTGGGTGTAGAGTCTTGTGTATCCAGTGGCAGCAGAAGCATCTCAGTGCTGGCAGGGTCTCCTTGTGGCTTCGCCAGTTTTCAGGGCTCAGGATCTATCAGCATGCTGCCCTGTGTCTTCTCAGTGGAGTACCTCCAAGAGACTGAGCCAAGTCTCTCAACTCCAAGGGGAAATACCACGAGATTTCCCAGAATTCTCAGGAGAAAGTCATGCCCACACAGAGGTCTCATTGGCTACCTCCAGATTGACAGGCTAGACTTCACCCTTACACTCCCAATCCTGAAATTGAACAAGAGTACATGACTGCCACACAGAAATGTTTCTTCCAACTACCACCATCACTGTGTGGCCACAGTTATCAACACCTGTTTGGTATAAGGCTTTTAGAGAAGCAATATCAGATAGATCCTCATCTCTTGCTTGACATAACTAGTGATTATAATTTCTTTGATGCTGCCTTTGATAGCTGTCCCTGGAGGATCAATCCTCTTTGTTTATCAGTATCTCCTTCCATTCAAGCAAATGCATGAGAGCCAATGAAAGAGAGGTCAACTCCCAATTCTTCCTCTTCCTGGCCATCCTGAGGAGCACCAGGCTTTTCACTTATCCTAATCTGATGTTCAGGTATTACAGGCTCCCCTTACGAATTTCCAATATCTGCAGGAAGGTATGGCAATAACTGACTTTCCTTCTTCAGCAACCTTGAGAAATACAGAGGTAGCAGCCTTTGGTAGGTAGCCTCTTCAAATTTAGAGACAGCAAATACTACTTTTTCAATGTTCTCCCCATGAATCTCTAGACATCTCCTTACAGTGTGAAGTGTGATGTGTTGCATCCTCTAAAGGATACCCTTTTTTTTTGGGGGGGGGGCATCACTGCTCTCTGGCGGTGGGACTAGGAGGCCCAGCCCCACTGCTGGAATTGAACCTCCGTCCCAGTGGGCCGCACAACCACTACGCCACCAGGGCTCAGCCCAAGGATACCCTTTTTTGCAGGGTTTATGACAAAAATTCCAACAGAAGATATAGTCTATTCTTTTGTCAGCTGAAGTATGTTTCTGCAGTAGCTGTAGAAGGAACTCTCAGATGTTGCACAGTAGCGGCTCCTGTACTTAGGTTCCACTGTGTGAGTGATGAACTGGGCAGCCAGATTAAATCCTTTGGTCGACTTCGCTTCACCTGTCTGGCAACCTTGATGTTTCCGGAGGTCCTGCAAGCAGGATTCGTATCTGTGAGACTCCCATTGGTGGTATTCACAATGGCTGTGCAGTTTAGTATTGCCACATCCCCTCTCCAAAGAATGCCTTTTCCATTGATATCCTTATTGCAAGGGAAAGGTGACCTACTAAGGCCTTCCTGTAAATTTTTAGCAGCAGTGTCAGAAGAATTTAGTTCATTCTTCATGTGAGTCTCCCCAGCATGGTAGTGTATCCACGTCCACACACTGGGGAAGTGCACCCAAGGGATCCGTGGAAAGGAAATGTCAGCTGTCTGCTCCCAAATTCCTCAGCAACTCAATATTCACTGGAGCCTGGAAAGTTCCCATTCAGGCAGCAGGCAGAGTGGCTCAAGCTTTAGGCAGAAGGTGGCCAAATGGGACCCTGGCCAAGCCCTACCAGAGACACAACTGGTAATGCAAATCAAGGTACACAGCCACTCTATGCCAGAGTTATCTAAATCACTTTTCTATCAGTAGAAATTTAGGTTGTTCCAATTCTTTGTGATTGTGAATTGCACTACAATAAACATTAGAGAGCAGACTACCGGTCTTCAACTATTTCTTACCTCTTGTGGGTATATACCCAGGAGATGGATTGCTGAGTCGTAAGGTAACTAAATTTCCATCTGCTTTAAATATCACTAGATGACTTTCCACAGTGGCTGTACATATCTACAGGACCACCAGCCATGGAGGAACGTTCCCATCTCACCACATTCTCTCCAACATTTGTTGCTTTCTGATTTTCTGATTTGGGCTATCTTCAGGTGTGTTAGGTGGTATCTCACAGTTCTTTTTAATTTGCATTTCTCTGAGGGCTAAAGATTGGGAGCATTTTCTCATATGCTCATTGGCCATTTGACTCTCCTTTCTAGTGAAACTTTCAACTCTCCCTCCTAGTGAAACTTATGTTCCGGTCTTTTGTCCACTTCCTCCAGAGGTTAATTGTTTCTCTCTTTTTGCAGCATAGGAGGGTTCTGTATATTTAGTAATAAACCCTTAATCTGTTGTGTAATTGCTATAACACCTCTCCTAGTTTGTGGGTTCTCTTGTTACTTTCTTGGTGAAGTCTTTCCATGCACACAGGTGTTTTATCCTTAATATATCCCACTTTTTAGTTTCAGGTTGACGTGTGTGTGTGTGTGTGTGTGTGTGTGTGTGTGTATACCCTTACCCATTTCAGTTAGCCAATTGTAGTCCCTGTGCCAAGGTTCTTAAATTTGGGGGTTTCCTTCATTGCTGGTCCTGATAGTTTGGGGTATTATTTCTAAGTCTGTGATCCACCTTGAGTTTGTTTTTGTGCATAGGATGAAGTAAGGGTCTTGTTTCATTTTTCTTAAGAAGGGTATCCATTGTTTCCAGCACCATTTATTAAAGAGGGCATCCACCACCCACAGGATGCTTTGGGGACCCTTGTCAAAGATCAGTCATCTACATGCTGATTTTATTTCTGGATTTTTTTGTTCTTTTCCATTTGTCTAAGTGTCTATCATTATTCCAGTACCATGATGTTTTGACAACTGTGACTGTATATTAGGTGTTAAAAGTCAGGTAAGATGAGCCCTCCAACATTGTCTTTCTTGAGGGGTTCTCTACTAATTCTGAGCTTCTTTCCTCTCCATTTGAAATTGGTGGTTAATTTTTCCAATCCTTTAAAGAAGGTTGTTGGTATTTGAATCATGATAGTGTTAAACTTATAAAGTACCCTGGATAAAATTGACATCTTTACTATATTGAGTCCTACAATTCATGAGCATGGGACATTTCTCCATTTTTGGAGGTCTTTTTTTGGCTTCTGATAGTAGGGTTATGTAGTTTTCCTTGTATAAGTCTTTTATGTTTTTTGTTAGATATAGCCCTAGATATTTCCATTTGTTCCTAGCTGTGGTAAAGGGTGTTGCCTTCTTGATCTCCTCTTCCATGTTTTGTCCAATATATATAACAAGCCAATAGACTTCTGTTTGTTGATCTTGTATCCCACCACTCTTGCTATCACTGCCAGTACACCTGTTGTGGAGTTTTGGGGTTTTTCAATGTATAGAATCATGTCATCTGCAAATAACAATAGTTTTACCTCCTCCTCTCTTAAAGAGATACCTTTAATGTCCTCGCTGCCTTATGCTCTTAGGTAAGACCTCCAGTACAATGTTGAAAAGAAGTGGGTACAAGGGCCATCCTTGTTGGGTCCACTTTTTCAGTGGGATTGTGTTTGTCTATTCTCCATTGATTATGACGTTGGCTATTGACTTTTCATAAATAGCTTGTAATAACATTTTTCAGACCATAAGACACACTTGATCAGAAGACACACCTAGTTTTTAGAGCAGGAAACAAGAAAAAAATATTCTGACCCAAACAGTACCAGTATACTAAAATGTTCTGGGGTACCACACCTTCAGACCAGAAGATATACCCTCATCTCCACCCCCCTCCACACATGAAGGCTGAGCATGATAGTGTGACAAAAGGAAAGGAAATAGAGGACAGAACTAGGAGGCAAAGGGCATTTATAGAGGTCTAAATACAGGCATGTACATATATAAATATATTTATATATGATGATGATAAGGAAATAGATCTATGGGCATTTATTTATAAGTTTAGTATTAAGGTAGAAGATGGACATTGGGCCTCCACTCAAATACTCCCTCAATGCAAGAACACTTTGTTCTATTAAACTGGTATTCCATGATGCTCACTTTCCCAGCATGATCACTGAAGACAAAGTGGGTGCTCAAGTATCAGGCATCAAAGAATTGAAAATCAAATCATTGTGAATGAGAGGGAGTGCATGCAGATTGAGGAACCAAAACCTATCTTAGGCAATTGTACAGAACCCTTACACAGGGTTTCAGGGAGGAGATGAGCCAGTCAGGGTGCAGTGTAGCAATGATGAAACAGACAACTCTCCTCTAGTTCCTAAATGCTTCCTTCTCTCCACTATCATGATCCCAATTCTACCTTACAAATCAGGCTTGACCAGAGGATGTACATTGGTACAGAAAGGAATAGAAACCAGGGAGTCCAGGACAGATGATCCCTTCTGGACCAGTGGTGAGAGTGGCTACTAGGAGGTTGGAGGGAACGTGGGGTAGAAAGGGGGAACTGATTACAAGGATCTACATATAAGCTCCTCCCTGGGGAATAGACAATAGAAAAGTGGATGAAGGGAGATGTCTGACAGTGTAAGATATGACAAAATAATAACAATTAAAACATCAAGGGTTCATGGGGGAAAGAGGAGCAGGGAGGGAGAGGGAAAATGAGGAACTAATACCAAGGGTTCAAGTAGAAAGCAAATGTTTTGAGAATGATCATTGCAACACATGTACAAATGTGCTTGACACAATGGATATATGTATGGGTTGTGATAAGAGTTGTATGAGCCCCCAATAAAATGATTTTTTAATTGCTGTATTTTGTGTGAAGTGAGGCTCTTACTTTTATATTTCTATAAAGAAAGTAAAATGTTGCCACTTTCTTTTTTGGGGGGGCATCACTGCCCTCTGGTGGTGGGAGTAGTAGGCCCAGCCTTTGCTCCTGTGGAGCTGAAATCGAACCTCCATCCCAGTGGGCTGCAGTTCCATGAACAACCACTACACCACTGGGGCTCAGCCCCCACTTTCATAATGAGTTCCATAGTTATTTTTCCTTTCACCGTGTCTTATAATAGCCCCTCCATCCTAGATCAAGACCCCCTCCATACACAAAGCTTTTTCTGAGCTATGTACACCTCACAGATCTGTTTGAAGAATCCTAAATCAATATCCAACTATTTCACTTACTAAGGCATTATAAAGACTTTTTTTTTTTTTGAAGAGCAAGCCCCAGATCCTGATGTACTTATTCACTTTCAGTGTTGTTTAGGCTATTTTTATATCTTTAGTCTTTTGTTCGCTTGAATTTCAAGTTTCACATTTTAAAAAAATGAAGCTTTATGTTAACTGTTAAATTTATACATCAAATGTGGGCAACTTGACATTGCTCTAAAATTAAGTTTTCCCAAACAAGAATATAGAATATATCTCTGCTTTAAAAATAGTCTTTTAAAATATACTCTATAGTATATAAATTTAGTGTTCTTTTTTTATCAAGAATGTATCTATGCAATTGGACATCCCCTCACAGAAGAGTCACACGGAAGGAATGAGTCAATCAGGGAGCAGTACAGCTCTGATGAAACACACACTATTTCTCTGGTCCTTTGAGGCTTCCTCACCCCCACTCTCATGACCCCAGTCCTGCCTTTCAGTTCTGGCTAGACCAGAGCATGTACACTGGTACAGAAAAGAGCTCAGGACACACAG
>PVJH01029986.1:0-25341 GCA_004026705.1 Nesogale talazaci | reverse complement strand
AACTTAGTGAAGAGGAAAGAACACTGACCTGGGGGAAGAAACCAGCTGCATCTGATCGCAGGGGTGCCTCGTCAAGTAATGACTATCTGTGGTAGCTATGTACCTGGTTGTCGACATTTGTCTTTTTCTAACTGATTTATTTTGCTTCGAGTGACATTTCCAATATTGATATTTTATGATAAAACATAAAAATAAGCCAGTTTAAGTGGGCTGGTAAGTTTGTTCATGAAATTAATAACTTTCTCATGGGAAATATTCCAAAGGCCAATTCAAAACTGAACTAGAAAAATAGATAGTGTATTAATTACATTAATCCTTTCACCAATCTAAGAACAATTAGTTCTTCTAACATGGCCCTACTTGATGCTCACCCTCAGAAAGAGATCCCTGAAGAAATGGGTACTCGAGCAAAGGATAGTGAAGAAATTAGATGGTATCCTGCTATCATAAGGGCTTTTTTTCAAACAAGCAGCCACCTACATGAGACAAACAACTGAGTTCACATGGAAGAAGCACACCAGATGGTTGTGAACCAAGCACTAAAAATAAAATCAAATCCCAAAGAGGGAATGATGTCACAGATGAAACAGTGAACACTTGGTTTGCAGAAGGCTAGGGATGACTGTGGAAGCCAAAAATCTATTTGCAGTGTCTACACATGGATCGAGCCTCCAATGAACTCCCTGCTATCGGGCTGAGCCCCGGTGGCGTAGTGGTTGTGTGCGGGACTGCGGCCCACCGTGTTGGCAGTTCAAAACCAGCAGCAGCTCTCCAGAAGCAAGGCTGGGCCTCCTACTACCACCAGGGGGCAGTGATGCACACACAACACACACAAAAAAAAGAATTCCCTGCTATCATAGTTAAATTAACACAGAGAGAGAATTGTAAAGTCCTTTATGGAAGATATAGTTAGGTTAAAATGTAATATTTTATCATTTGATTTCCCTTTTGATTAATTTGAAAACTGTTTCCTTTTTTTTTTTTTTAAGTAAAGGGAAACTGCACATGGATCCAGCCCCTAGTGAATCCCCTTTAACTATGGACAGGGGATGTGAATAACCTTGCTAACATGCAGAATGCAATGGAAAATGGATTGCTGCAGATGCGGTTAGGTGAAAATTTAGCACCCCACCATTTGATATCCCATATGATCCATTTAGATTTGTTCTAGTTTGTATTATTTTCTGCATTCTTTTCAATTCAAGTCCTTCTCTGTTTTACTTTGTTTTTGTTAGTCTTTGTTTTTGCTTTGATGTTTGTCAGTAAATGAAATCCAGATTAGGAAAGTCTATAGAGACAGTAACTGGGCTAATGGGTCTTTGGGGGTGTGGTAGGGAAGTTGGGGAAAGGGGGGACTATAACAATGAATGCAAGAATCAAGAAAATGTTTAAAACTGTGGTGGTGATTGCACAACTCATCTTGATGTGACTGAACTCTTAAGCTGCATGATAGGTGAGTGATACGCCAATAAACTGTCGGGGAAATCTACATGGCGTGGCTATGTATTCAGAAAGGGGCTAATCTCTTGGGATGTAGCTAGCTCATATTGCAACAGGAAAAGAAAGACAAACATCAACAAAGGACTCAGTTCACAGAAAAGGGACTTTCAATCATTTAAGCATTTTTTATTTCAAATGACTTTCAACAATTTGAAATTAAGCTTAAACTCATTTATGTGAGACTAGTATCAGTACACTGCCTTCTAGTCAATTCCAGCTCCTGGTGAATCCAGGCATCAGAGCCAATCTGCGCTCCATGGGGCTTTTCATGGCTGTTCTTTCAGACGTAGGGGCATTTCTAAAGCACCTCTGAGTGGACTCAAAAGTACCCATTAAAACCATAATGAGATGTGAGTTTCACTTGCCAGTTTGGTAAAGGATAAAAAGTTTGATCGTGTATATTGATGGGAAGTCAAAACACTACTTTGGTGGCTGATGACTGAGGTCTTAAAAGCTTGTGAAGGGTCACCTAAAGTGCAACTACTGATGACCCCCTGTCTGCAGTAAAGAATAGTGATGGAAATCAAAGATAGATGGAAGCAATTAGTTAAAAAAAAAAACAACCACAGACCATATGAACCAGCACTTCCACGACTCCGACAATGATGTTGCCCGGCTATCACTTCCGACTCTTCTATCAAAGAGCACATTAAAAGAGATTTTGTCTCACTGATTTTTATTTATTAACATCTTCATTTCAATTAGTTTCACTGATCTCTGCTGTAAGTTTTTTTTAGGCATCACTGCCCTCTGGTGGTGGGAGTAGGCGGCCCAGCCTTTGCTCCTGTGGAGCTGGAATTGAACCTCCATCCCACTGGGCCGCAGTCCCGCGCACAACCACTACGCCACCGGGGCTCAGCCCTTCTGCTGTAAGTTTTAATTATTTATTTTCATCTTTTTACTTTGAATTTAATTTGTTCTTCCTTTTGGCTTTCCTAAAATGTGAACTGAGATAATTGAGTTTTGATTGCTCAGTTTTACTCTGTGTATTCAATGCTATACACTTCCCTCTGAGAACTGCTTTCACTGAGTCCCACACATTGTAATAAGTCATATTTTCATTTTCTTCAAAATATTTTAAATTTCTCTGGAGACTTCTCATTTAACTCATATGTAACTTGAAAGTTTTGTTAAATCTTCAAATACTGTTTTCAAATTATAGGAAACTTTAATAAACTGTATTGACTGAACTAAGCCATGTATCATCTTTTGTATTATTAGAGCTATTGTTATATAGTCTTTTCTTTTTTTGTTGTTTTTGTTTTTTTGTTTTGTTTTGGGAGGCATCACTGCCCTCTGGTGGTGGGAGTAGGAGGCCTAGCCTTTACTCCTGTGGAGCTGCTGCTGGAATTGAACCTCCATCCCAGTGGGCTGCAGTCCTGTGCACAACAACCACACCACTGGGGCTCAGCCCGTTATAAAGTCTTTTCATTAGCAAGCCATCCCATTACAATGGACTGTGTAAAGAATGTTAAGAAAATATGGTATTTTTTTTAAGTAAGGATATTTTACAGTATCATTTTACCTCAATTACAGCAGGAATTGAGAAGCTGCAATGTGTCATTTGTTGTGAAATTCCATCAGCCGAATCTATGAAGCCGAACAAACTAAAATGCATTTTCAATAGCAATCATCCAAGCTTTGCCAACAAGGAGAGCAACTATTTTATTAATGTATTTATTTATTTATAATCATTTTATTGGGGGCTCATACAACTCTTATCACAATCAATACATCAAACTGAATTAGGCACGTTTGTATATCTGTTGCGCTCTTTTTTTTTAGACATTTACTTTTTAAAATCATATTGGAGCTCATACAACTCTTATCACAATCCATGCAGACTTCCATTGTATGTCAAACACATATGTACATTTGTTTCCCTCATTATTCTCAAAAGACCTGCTATCTACTTAAGTCCTCATTTTTCCCCTCCATGCCTGCTTCCCCACCCTCTTGAATCCTTGGTAATTTATAATTATTTTGTCCTATCTTACACTGTCAATGTCTCCCTTCACCCACTTCCCGGTTGTCCATACCCCAGAGAGGAAATCATATGTACATCCTTTTAATTGGTTTGCCCTTTCTACCCCAACTTCCCTCCACCCTCCTGGTATCATCATTCTCACCACTCTTAAAGGCCTGAAAGTAAACAAGCAGTCATCTAGCTCAGAAGCAACAAAGCCCACATGAAAGAAGCACACCAGCCTGTGTGACCACAGGTGTCGGGTCGCGTATCAAAGAACTAAAAATGACATCAGTATAAATAAGTTAGGATGAAGATTGGGGAAACCAAAGCCCACCTGTAGGCAGTTGGACATCACCTTACAGAAGGATCGCAGGAAGGACACAAGCCAGTCAGGGTACAGCATAGCAATGATGCAACACACAACCTAGGGTACAGCATAGCAATGATGCAACACACAACCTAGGGTACAGCATAGCAATGATGCAACACACAGCCTTCCCCTAGTTCCCAAATGCCTTCCCCTCCCCACCACCACCACTATAATGATTCCAACTCTACCCTACAAATCCACAGACAGGCACAGACAGGATTCAGAAGCATAGGGAATCCAGGACAGATGATCCCTTCAGGACCAGTGGTGAGAGTGACATTTACTTTCTATTGAGTCCTTGGAATCAGGTTTTTTTTCCCTCACTCCTCACCCCCCAACCACCAGAAACCCATGATAGCTTGTACATTATTATTTTTATTTCTCACACAGACTGCTGTCTCCCTTCCCCCATGTTTTTTGTTGTTCTTCCCCCATACAGGGGTGTATGATTGTATCAATCCTTGCAATTGGTCCCCCCTTTCTTCCTTCCTCTCTCCCTCTTCCCCTACCCTTCTGGTATCACTATTCCCACTCCTGTTCCTGGATTATGTGTGTGGTGAGCTCCCATCTCTTTGCTATACCTGTGTACATGTTTTGGTCTAGTCTGAATTGAGAAGTAGTACTGCAATCAGGGTAGTGATGGGTGAGGAAGCCTTAAGGGTCCAGAGGAAATGGTGTGTTTCATCAATGCTCCATTGCACCCCAGTGACTCATCCCCTCCCTGAGGGCCCTCAGTGGGGAGTTTGTTCCACTGCCACAGATGGGCTCTGGATCCCCATGCCAGGCCCCCTCATTCTCAACAATGTGGTTTGTTTTTTTTTATGTGTCTGCTGATGCCTATTACCCGGTCTCTATATCTGGTCACACCAGCTATGTGCTTCCTCCAAGTGGATCTGCTGTTTCACTGCTGAATAGTGGCCTGTGTAACCCCAAGACCCCAGATGCCACATCTCTTAATAGCCGGGCACCATCTGCCCTCCTCACCACATTTGCTCATGCACCTCTTTTATCTTCAGCGATTGTGTTGGGAGGGTGAGCATCTCAGACTGCCGATTGGTTAGAACAAACTGTTCTTGTATGAGGGAGGGTGTGAGCAGAGGCCCAAAGTCCATCCTCCACTTCAGTGTATTGCTGTAATTAATGTACATTAATATATGTACATCCAATACCTTTATTTTTGAGGATTAATGTATTTACATATTACACTGTATGTTTATATTTTATTCACTGATTTGCGTCCTTGGTCCTTCCCATTTCTTTTACCTTGCTCCTGCCCCATTTTCACATTCCCCTTATTTCTGCCACTTGATACGTCCTCTCAGCAAATTTGTGATGGCCCCTGCCTCAGATCCCTAGATACCAACTATTTTGGAAGCAAAGATGATAATGTACTCAAGAAAGCCAGACTTGACACTGATGAAAAGTACCAAAACCAAAATGTAGCAGTCATCGAAGCTTCATAGTTGATGTTACTCAGAATCACCAGAACTATTGAACCTCACATCATGGCTGAGGATTTACTGTGGCCAGGAGCGAAAAACATTCTTCAAGTTATGACAAGAGAAGAATGTGTGACAAAATTGAGTGCAATTTCATTATCTAACAATACTGTTCGCAGAAGAATAGATGACATGTATGCTGATATGCTTGATCAGGTAATCTAGGAAATTAAATCTACTCCACTTACAATATTTAGCATCCAGCTCAATTAATCATCAGATGTTGCAAACTATTCAGTTACTGTTTACATGAACTATATTAATGATGGTGACTTTAAAGATGAGCTCCTTCTTTTTTTTTTTTTTTTTGCAAACCTCTTGTAACAACATCTACTGCATGTGATATGTATGACAGAGTTGGTTCATTTCTGAAAGTGCTTAAGATCTCTTTGGGAAAGTTTTGCACAGATGGTGATCCAGCTATGCTAGGATGTTGATCTAGATTTCAACGTTTGGTACTGAATGTGTCACCAAAAGTCATTATAACTCACTGTATTGACAAATATTAACAATGAAGACACTGCCACAGGAGTTACAAGAAGTAATGAAAAGAGTCATAGGTTCTGTCAATTTTCTAAAGGCAAGTACTTTAAACAATCAACAGTTTTGGCAACTGTTCAATAATTTGGATGCTCCAAAAAGTACTCTGCAATTTCACACTGAAGTGAGATGGTTGTTGAGAGGAAAAGTTTTAAAATGTGTTTTTGAGCTTCATGATGAACTCAAAATGCTTTTTATTCAGAAAGCAAGACAGCAGTTCAAAGCCCTTTCAGTGATAAAAGTGAACTGCAGAAAATAGCTTACTTGGCTGACATCTTTGCCATCTTGAATGAGTTACACTGATCACTGCAAGGACCAAGTACAACGTACCTAGATTTGTCTGAAAAGATCTGGTCATTCCAAATAGAACTTCAGAGACTGTTTTGCACTTCCTTCCATTTCCAACATCTTTGTGAAACAGGGTTTTCAAGCTTGTTGGCTATCAAGTCTAAATACAGAAGTAGACTTGCTTTCAAAGGTCATCTTCCTTGTGCTCTTGCCAAGACTGCCATGACAATTTCTTATTTCTTCAGCAGACATGTGAAATCATAAAGCATTAGGCATCACACTTCCATATTCCCACCTCAGTGCTCTAATGCAAAGTAACCAATATGCAATTGGGTAGTGTCGATTTCTTAATGAAGAACAGTGTGAAAATTTGATGGTTGGTATCAAATTGCTTCTTCCATCTGATTTTGCTTCAGTCACATCAGATTGGCTTGTTTACTATAAAGCCGTCATCTCCTCCACAATATGTCTGAGTTCATCCCCCTCACATTAAAGGCGGGCGGCTGCCCTTCTGACATGTGGCGCAGCTCGTGTACCAGCTCTGTAACCTTTTCACAGAACGTGCCTGATGTACCCTGTTACCACAGCCTCCTCACCTACCGCTCATTGACCAAAAGGCATCCCATCTCGCCCTAGCTTAACTCACACTGCAGTTCTTTCCACAGCTCTAGGAAATCATCTTTGTGCTTTGGCAGTTAAAAATATCTAAATCTCCAAATATTGTGAGATTTTTCCAACCATATTTCTGTTGTGTATTGCTAAATTTAATTCTGTTGTGATGCAAGCATTCATTCTACTCTTTTTACCTTTGGTCATGTGTGCTGTACAGCCCCAGAAATGGTCTATTTAAATGCTTCCGAAGATGAGAATCGACATAAGTAAACAGAAGACCTATATTTTTTAAGGAATGGACCCCTAACTAATTTTCTAATGCTCATTTTTGTTACTGATAATTTTTCTTTTTCTGAAATCTGCCTTATCTGAAATTAATACAGCGAGTTCATATTCATTTTTATTATTGTCGCTATTGCATATATTTTTATATTCAAAGTGAGCTTCTCGTTGACAACATAAGATTCTTATTTTTAATATACTATTATGCTCTGTCTTTTAATTAGTATATTCAGACCCTTCAGATTTAAATTGACTATTGATTTAAATAATTAATATCTTCCCTATGTCTTACTGTTTCCTGTTTATTACCTCTTGCCCTTTCATCTTTTGTTTTTTCAGAAGCAGGCAGGCAATATTTTAAAAAATCATTTTATTGTGGGCTCACACAACTCCCACCACAATCCATATATACATTCATTACATGCAAAACACATTTTTACATTTGTTGCCATCCTCATGCTCAAAGCATTTTCTTTCCACTTAAGCCCCTGGTATCAGTTCCTCATATTTCCCCTTCTTCTAAGTACCCCTCTCCCCCATGAACCCTTGATAATTTAGAAATTGTCACTATTTTGTCATATCTTACACTGATGTCTCCCTTCACCCACTTCCCTGTTGTCCCTGCCCCAGGGATGAGGTCATATGTAGATCCTTATAATCATTTCTCCCTTTCTACTCCACCTCCCCTTCTCCCTCCCAGTATCACCACTCTCACCACTGGTTCTAAAGAGATCATTTTTCCTGGATTCCCCACGATTCCAGTTCCTATCTGTACCAATGTACATCCCCTGGTCTAGCCAGACTTGTAAGATAGAATTGGGATCATGATAGTGGGGGGAGGAGCAATCATTTAAGAACTAGAGGGAAGTTGCAAATTTCATTGTTGCTACCTTGTTTACCTTCAAGCCTTTAAGACCCCAGACACTATATCTTTTGATAGCCGGGCACCATCAGCTTTCCACTATGAGATTACAAGTTTCTTACCTCTATCATTTTCTTGCTTCCTGAGAAACTTCTTTGACCATTTCTAGCAAGACAGATATATTGGAATCACATTCTATTTTTTCCAGAAAAAAAATTATTTCTCTTTTACTTTTGAGGGATAATTTTGCTGGGAATGAACTTCTAGGTTGAATTTTTTGTTTTATTATGTTTTTCTTTTTTTCTAACACTTATTATTTTACTCTCGTTTTGCTTGCCTGGTTCTGGAAGAGTGATCTGATGTCAGTCTTAATTTTTATAGGCAAGAAGTGTGTGTGTGTGTGTGTGTGTGTGTGTTTTCACTTCTTTCAAGGTCTTTGACAGTGTGAATATATTTTATGCCTCGATGTAGATTTTAGTGGATTTATCAGAGTTTTCTGAACCTGTGGTGTGATTTCCAGTAGTATAAATTCTAATGCATATTTCTGTAAATGTCTCTTTAGTTCTTTTTTTCTCTGCATATTCTGGTATTGCCCTTGTGTGTGTTTTATACCTTTGTAATTATCACACCGTTCTTGGATATCCTGTGCATTTTGGTTTTCAGCTTTTATCTCTTGGATTTTCAGTTTGGGAAATGTCTACTGACTGGTCTCCAAGGTCACTGATCCTTTCCATCTACTAATGAACCCTTAAAAACATTCTTCATGACTACAACTGTCTTTCTCTTTCATGTTTTACATTGCTTTCTGAATATTTCTTTTTGTGTGTGGCATCACTGACCTGGTGGAAACAGGAAGCCCAGCCTTGCTCCTGGAGAGCTGCTGCTGGATATGAACCATCAACCCTGTGGGTCGCAGTCCCGCACTCAACCACTACATGAATATTTCTTAAAGTGACATTTTTATTAGATTGTGTATCTGTTCTTACATGTTGCCTGCTTTTACTAAGAAGAACCTTAACATATTAATCATAAAACCTCAAAACAAAACAAAAAAAAAAAAACACTTGCCCTCAAGTCAATTGACACCTGGCAACTAATGCTTATGTTCCAGAGTAAAGCGAACCAAGGGTTTTCCATAGCTGTGAAGGTGAGAAAATCACAGGCCCTTCTACTGCAGAGTCTGTGACTTCATTCAAACCACACACTTTTGGGCTAATAGCCCATGCTTAACCCTTCTTGCCATCCAGGGACTCAATATTAATTATATTCATTTTAAACTTCTGGTCTAATTATTCTAATATCTGTGGCATAAATGAATCTTGTTCTGATGTTTACCCTATCTCTTCAGGCTTTTTATTCTTTTTTAGATGACTTTTTAAATTCAATTTGGCAGGGGGGAACATGAAGTACCGGATAAGAACTGACATTCTTTCCATTGTAAAGTTTTGTTGATATTGATGCCTGGTGACATTGGGGGAGGGCATTCTGTGATCCGATGATTAGGTCTCTATCTTTTAGTGAAGCTGTCTCCCTGGATTATGGTTCTCACAAGCGCTCCTCAGTTTTTCCTCCCATTCATTAGGTGCAATAGGAAGACTAGCAGGCCTGCAGTCAGATATGCAGAAAGGTAGTGGGGCTGGAACAGGGGGTTCATTCTCTTCCAAATCAATTTGGCTCTAATAAACCCCCTCTTGGTGAGGCTCTGGTAACTAAAGCAGTTTCCCTTGGAGACATGCTCTTGTCAAGGGGGTGGGGGAGGGAGCACTTCAAATGTCACACACACACTTCCCCGGCCACCTTTCCCTGACAGAAGCACAAGACAATTCTTTTATTTCCTGAGCTTCAGAGTGAAACTTGAAACAGCTTCTCGAGGTACATTTCTTGAATGTGTGGAAGTCTCTCACTTCTGGGATTTTATTTTTTGTTCCTTCCGCTGGTTGATGTTCAGTCCACTGTAATTAGTTACTCTATCTGCGTCAGAGGAAAGGGTGTGGGGACCATGACTGACCCCTCCAGTGAGGCAAGGTAGAAGGGAAATCCAGTCCCTTATCAACCCCAGGAGGATTCTTGTGAGGGAGAAGTCAGACGTGCCTTCCTCCTCCAACCTTCTTGCCTGTTCAGTCACCCACCCTCCCTGCCACCCACTTTCATTCTCTGCTGGGTGTGATCATGGAACACAGTGCGAAGACAAGACCCAAGACTGAGGGGCTACTGGGGAAGTTAGCAAGTTACAGGTCAAGATCAGTTATTTTCCACAGCATTTCTTCTCAGCCATCCCAGCAGGCATGTCTCTCAGTCTCTCCATCACGTGACCCCTGTCCAGCTCAGACAAGTGTTCCAAAGCTCCCTTAGTGCAGGTAAATGCCTAAGGGAACCCCACCCTGCCAGCCAGCCTGCGCTCCAAGACACTGAGCTTTGCTTGTTCTGTGGGCTAGGGAGCCTACTGCCCTGCTTCATGCCCGGCAGCAGTCTCCCCTTCTCCCCGCAGGGGTCTCCGAGATGGTCCAGTCTGGTGGCTCTTCAATCTTAGTGGTCACGAAAGTCTCTTTCATGTTTCTGAAATGGCTTACTGAAGCCGTGTAACGAATTGGGTCATCACACACTGGAACCAGTGTGATGGCCACACTTGGCATTTTAAAAATCTGCACAACACGGGCACATAGCCAGCTTTACCTTTGCGTGGGACTCTTTCAGACGTGGGGGGCCCCAAGGTTTCTCTCTTCCCATTCCTGAACCCCCCTTTCCCACCTGTGGGCCAGGCTGCCACCCATCGCCCCTCAAAAGGTTCTCCTGCACTCCCTCCTTCTCCCGGACTTCAGCTGCCTTGATTTGCTTTCACGTGGCTTGTTTGTATCTCCCTCAGGAAAGGAACTGTTTTAGAGCCTGTGAACGGCAGCACTTGCATCCTCCACTGAAGTTACTTCTGCTTCCTTCTCCCCACTAGACATGGGCTTCTGGAGGCTTCCTCATCTTAGGATCTCATCAGTGCTGGCACACTGGGCGTGCTCCTGTGGTGTTTTGGGAGACGTGCCTGGAAGGGTTCCTTTTAACAACTCATTACTGGCAATTTTGTTCTCCACCACAAGGTGGCACTTGGAGACCTGGCGCTACCTGTAGGTAGGCTTGAAGGTAGGTGTAGGATTGCACCCAGGTCCCTGAGGAGGGGGAGGGAGGTCATGGGGTGGGAGTTGTTGTCTTGTAGCCACTCTCTTCTCCCAACGAGACACTCTGGGTCCACAGGAATGGTGAGAGGCAATGAAGGTGAGAGCACATGGTCATTGCATTACTGCAGAGCTAGTTCAGCTGCAAACACTGATGTGGCTTGGGATTCAGCTTTGAGTCAAGACCAACGCAGAGGTTCAGGTTTAGATCCAGGATCCTGCGGAATCCTTGCAGACCGTGAGTTTCCTAGTGGCCTGGGTGAGAAGGATCTGGGGCCTGGGTTTGAATCCACATGAGGGATCTTACAGGCCTGGGAGGGAGGGTTACTTCTGTTGAATGGGAGACACTTGAAAATCCTAGGTCTCAGACCCAAGCTCTTGCTTGAGAGAAGACTTCTGGAGTGAAACAGCCTCAAAGAGAAGTGGGGGTGGGGGGAGGGGAGTATCTGTCTCTCTCATTCATGCAGGCTTGCTTCGGAGAGCAAATGAGCGAGGCCGTGAACAACCCTCATCCTTGAAAAGGGAGAGCATACAATTCAGTGGTAAATGGCAGCCCTGGAGAGGAACTGTTGGTCCCTAAAAGGGGAGGCTCTCAAGAATTGAGAAGAGGTGTTGCCGGAAAACAAGGGTCCCAGATTTTCTGCTACTGATTTAGACAATAACAGACCAGGTTTACTGGAGGAACTTTGTTTATTTCTGTAAGTGCTAGGCTGAAGGAGTTTGATACCTGGAGTTTGCTACTTCCAAAGTGCTTCAAAGATTCAGTGAAAGCCAAGTAAATGGACCCCGGGTAAGATGGTGGCCAGACAGGTAGCTCATGCCCAGAACTCCTGGAGTGAATTGGTGAATGGGGGTGCATGGGGGCCAAGTGGGGCTCTCAAATTGGTTTTTTGACTCCAAAAAAAGCTCAGAGCCCTCCTATGAATCAGAAGCAGGCGTGAACTGCAAACCAGTACCCCCCATGGATACCAGCACTCCCCACAGATGCCCACACTCCACACACACAGAGACTGCCATTTCTTTTGCAGCAGGAGTTCAGGGCGCCCACTCCACAGCCACAGACGGAGTGGTCCGCATTGCATCAGTGCCCATGCAAATTGCCAGCCAGTCGTCCCCAACCCAGGGTGTCCAGGGCCCCATGGGGACACTCCACACAGACCTGCACACCCCACTCCCACCCCGAGAGACTCATATCCAGAGTGGAGCAGTCGATCAGCCCCTCCCCAACCAAGGAAGCCCATGCGCAGCCATGCAGTAAGGCAGTCAGAGGCTGCTTCCACCGTGTCAAGAGAAGAGAAACCAAATACAATGCAAAATGACCAGCTGGACCTAATGGCAGTCATAGAAAATGCAGGTGTTGATGAACCACAGAAAGAAATCTTCAGAATGTTACTAAGATTTATGCAGGTCATGAATGAGGCACTGCAGAAGAAGGAAGAATCAATAAAGGAGACAAAGGCTATGCACCAAAGGGTAATAAAAGAACTAAGGAGTAAGCTAAGGAAACTTTCAGATTTCCCTCAGAGAATGGAGGAAGCAGAGAACAGGACTGGTGACCTAGAGAACTCGCAAGTGGAAATCAGTAAAGGTGAGAAAACATCTATCAGAGAAGCAGAAGAAAACCTCAGAACTTTGTCTGATACTATGAAAAATAATAACATTAGAATTATAGGTCTACCGGAAGAAGGTGCATCAAGGAAGCCAACATCCAAAATAGTGATGGAATGCTTGGAGGAAAGTTTCCCTAGCTTAATGATTGAAAACCAGACAACCATCCAGGAGGCCGAAAGAATGCCAGCTAGACTGAATCCCAAGAAGAAAACTCCAGGAAATATAGTTGTTAAACTATCCATTTGTGAGGAAAGGAGAAAGTTATGAGAGCAGCTATGGAAAAATGGGCAATCACATATAAATGCAAACAGACAAGAATATGCTCAAACCTATCAATGGAAACTGTGAAGAAGAGGAGAGAATGGAACAGCATATTCCAAAAAGTGCAGGAAAACCATGCAAACCCAAAAATTCTCTATCCAGCCAAATTATCTATCAAAATTGATGGAGAAGTGCGAGTCTTTCCAGACAAGGAAAATCTCAAAGAATATGCTAAAAGGAACTCAGCTCTACCAAATATCCTCATCGACCCATTGGGTCAGAAGAACAACAATCACCAAGCACATACAAGAGACTGCCACACGGAACGATTCTACCAAGAGGCCATCAAAGGGATAGCAGCCCCCAAGATAACTCTGGCTCAGTGATGGAAGAAAGGTAAGAATGAACAGATATGGACACAATTCAGATATGGCAAACAGATATGGACACAATTCATAGAGATGAAAAATTCCCAACACAAGATCAATAAGATGGCAACACAAAGGGCACAGATGTAATAACCCTGAATATCAATGGATTGAATTCAGGCCTTTAAGAGACAGAGATTAATAGACTGGCTTAGAAAACACAGCCCCTCAATCTGCTGCCTACAGGAGACACATCTAAAGATCACAGAAAAAAATATGTTGAGAATCAAAGGCTGAAGAAAAACATACCAGGCAAACAGCAATTCAAAAAAAGCAGGTCTAGCAATCCTAATCTCGAATGAAATTGACCTCAAAATGCAAACCATAAAGAGATGAGGGACACTATGTAATGCTTAAGGGACAGGTAGACAATGAACCAAAAAGCACTTTAAACATATATTCCTTAAATGAAAGACCCACTGAATACACAAACCAAACATTCCAAAAGAGAAAAAAAGAAATTAAAGCCTCAAAAATTATAGTGGGTGACTTCAATACACCATTCTCTGAGAAAGAAAGATCACAGGGAAAGAAACTCACCAAGGAGGCTGGAGCTCTAAACACTACAATTAGACGGTTTGATTTGGTAGATATCTATAGAGTTTTTCATCCAAATAAAAAATAATTCACGTTCTTTTCATCTCTACATGGAACACATTTGAAGATAGACCACATGCTGGGACATAAGGTAAATCTGTATAAATTCAAGCACTTTGATATCATACAGAAATCTCTCTCAGACCACTGTGCCATAGACTTGGAAATCAACAAAAGAAAGATGAAGAGAACGAGAGCAAATAATCGGAGAATGAATAATTCCTTGTTGCAAAGGAGTGCATACTGGCCCAGATCAAAGATGGAATTTAGAAATTTCTAGAAACCAACAAGAATGAAAACACGACATACCAAAACTTATGGGACACAGCAAAGACAGTTATC
This sequence comes from Nesogale talazaci, assembly GCA_004026705.1. NCBI lineage: Eukaryota > Metazoa > Chordata > Mammalia > Afrosoricida > Tenrecidae > Nesogale > Nesogale talazaci. Next base: position 11,019 of record PVJH01029986.1, on the reverse strand, counting down.
AGAGGAAGGTTCATAGCAATACATGCACACCGGAAAAAGGAAGATCATCTCATAACTGATATGTTGGCACAGAATTTACAACAAATAGAGCTGAGTCAGTAGGACAATCCTACTAAGAGCAAAGAAAAGAAATAATAAAAATCAGGGCTGAGATTCAGGAGAGGGAAAATAAGAAAACAATGGAAAAAAATAATGCTGCTAAAAGTTGTTTCTTTGAAAGAATTAACAAAATTGACAAACTGCTGGCAGACTTAACCAAAGAAAGGAGGGGGGGAAATTTCAATAGCAAAAATGAGGGATGAAAGAGGGGACAAAACAACTGACCCTAATGAAATCAAAAGGATAATTACACAATACTACAAAGGACTATCTTCCAATGAATTCAACAACTTGGAAGACATGGACAAATTCTTGGAAAAACAGTCTCTCCCTGAATTATCCCCAAAGGATGTCAAGAATCTCAACAGACCCTAACAATAGAAGAAATAGACAAGGTTATCAAGGGATGACCAACAAAAAAAAAAAAAATCACCTCGACCAGAGGCTTTACAGAAGAATTCTACCAAGCACTCAGGGAAGAACTAACAACTATCCTACACAAACTCTTGCAAAACATCAAAAAAGATGGCAAACTCCCGACCTCCTTCTATGAACCTAGTATAACACTGATACCAAAACAAACAAGGATCCCACAAGAATTGAGAACTACAGACCAATATCTCTAATGAATATTGATGCAAAAATCCTTAATAAAATACTGTCCAAGAGAATACAAAAGTATATAAAACAAAGAATTCACCATGACCAAGTGGAGTTCATACCGGGAAGCAGAGGTGGTTCAACATATGAAAGACCATTAGTATCATTCGCCATATTAACACAAAAAACTATAAGAACCACAAGATGATATCAATAGATGAGGAAAAAGAATTTGACAATATCCAACACCAATTCCTGTTTAAGACACTCAAAAACATAGGAACAGAAGGACAATTCCAAAAGGCAATACAAGGTATATATGAAAAACCAACAGCCAATGTGATAGTCAATGGAGAAAAGATGAATACAATCCCACTGAAAAAGGGGACCAGAAAGGATGTTCCTTGTCCCCACTCTTATTTAATATCGTACTGGAGGTTTTAGCTAATAGCATAAAGCAAAGAAAAGATATCAAAGGTATTCACCTGGGGAAGGAAGAGGTGAAACTATCACTATTTGCAGACAATATGATTTTATATATGGAAAACCCCAAAAGCTCCACAAGAGGAGTACTGGAAATAATAGAGGAGTATGGCAGAGTGGCAAGATACAAGATCAACAATCAGAAGTCAATCGAACTGCTTTACACATCAGATAAGACCACAGAAGAGGAGAAAAAAAAGAGGTACTCTTTACAATTGCCAAGCACAAGTTGACTAAAAGATCTATATGATGAAAATTATAGAATACTATTACTAGAAACTGAAAATGACTTCAATAAATAGAAAAATATCCCATGCTCATAGATTAGAAGACTCAATATAGTAAAGATGACAGTTCTACCCAAGGCTTTATATAAGTTTAATGCAATTCTGATACAATTACCCTCATCCTTCTCCAAAGATATGGAAAAAATGATTACCAACTACATATGGAAAGGGAAGAAATCCAGAATTAGCAAAGAACTCCTCAAAAAGAAGGACACTGTGGGGGTGCTTGCTTTACCTGACTTTAGCACATATTATACAGCCACAGTGGTCAAAACAGCATGGCATTGGCATAATTTTATATATATATATATATATATATATATATATATATATATATATACTCAGACCAATGGAAAAGAACTGAAAATGCTGCTATTGTTGTCATTGCTGTTTAGACATGCTATGACATTTCCAGATATTTAGATTTCCCCCGGGAGAAGAGGTAGCTCAGCTATCATGAGCATGGTCCATAACCCCTACCTTTCAGTAGCCCTTTTACTTACTGAATATTTAATGATCTTCAGAACAGTCTATCAGGGTTGGCCAATTTGGTCACCCTTCAGTAAAGAGTGAGGAGATTGAACTTCAGTAACATCAGGTGGATTTTTAGCATTTAATTAAAAAAATTCAAGCAGTGATACCATCTAATTTCTTCACTATCCTTTGCTCGAGTACCCATTTCTTCAGTGATCTTTTCTGAGGGTGAGCATCAAGTAGGGCCATGTTAGAAGAACTAATTGTTCTTAGATTGGGGAGAGGACTAATGTAATTAATACACTGTATATTTTTCTAGTTTATTTTTTGAATTGGCGTTGGGACTATTTCCCATGAGAAAATTATTAATTTCATGAACAAACTTACCAGCCCACTTAAAATGACTTATTTTTATGTTTTATCATAAAATATTAATATTGATAATATCAATCCAAGCAAAATAAATCAGTTATACAAAGACAAATGTTGACAACTGATTACATAACTACAACAGATAGATCAGGCACACCGTGATCAGATCCAGCTGGTTTCTTCCCCCAGGTCCTCTTCACCAAGTTGGCTTTCTTAGGTTCTCCTTGAGGACAGGGGTTGGTTCTGGGAGCTGGACATCTGAGGGTTCAGTTGGGCACCTGTAGGCAGCCAAGAAGAGTCAAGGCCCAACCCGACTATCCTGTTTATCTACAAACAACACCCATTGCCGTGGAGTACAATTCCAACTCATAGTGACAAATAGCATAGCAGTCCCTGGGTGATACAAAAAGTTAACTTGCTCTGGCTGATTTGCTTGGTAGATTCGTTTTTGAGCCTTGAGTACTTATCAGTTGTACAAACATATTAAATCCATATCATTTGTAAATCCATGTCAGCATTCTTGATGACCAATATGTCTACATTAAACTCTAACTTTGAATTAACAATAACTTATTTCCTTAATTAATTACTGAATTAAAAACTTTGACACATGTTCATTTTAAATTCACCTGTGAGCCAAATTTTACTGCTCTTAGAAAAACAATGCTTAATATCTTAGCCAATTATTACATTCATGTCAATCTACTGTTTAAGTATACATTTTATTTTTTTGGTATGAGATGCACGCTAACTGTATGGGCTGGGGTCGAGCCAGGCTGCCCCCTGGACTGGACAGCCCCCTGGAGCAAGCAGCCCCTTGGACCCCTTTGCACTAGCCTCACAAGGAGATGAACAACCTGCTGAACTTTGTAAGTCCTGCCTCTGGCATCCCACAGAGCTTAGCTCCCCAAGTAGGGCACAGCCTCTACCCAGGCAAAGCATGGAGCTCCCCCTCTAACATTCTGGGAAAGAAGTTTGTAAAAAGAGATGTTTTGCTCACAAGTCATCTCCCAACCCGAAACTTGCAAGCACAGCACAAGAAACTTCCCCTTTCTTTCATCAGCCCACATGCCTGAAACTCAAACCCTAAATATATCCCACTCCCCCAAAAGCAGACGTGGCTTCCCTGGCCTAACTCTCAGGCCTCGGGTAAGCTCAGGAGTTCAAAATGTTCCTGTCTCTCTCTCTCTCTCTCTCTCTCTCTGCTGTCCCTTCCCTTCCCAAAAGTCCTTCACTACCTCCAATAAAGCCTATATATTTGCTTTTCATCCCTAACTGAGCCCTGTCTACTTCCTGCAGCTTTTCTGAACTTCTCACTAACCACAAATTATTTATCAAGGGACCAAAAAACACCTGTTTGTTCCAACAGAGGAACTGTAGCCATAGTATCTATTAAAAGAAACAGCATTTCAGTCTCGTATGTGGTACTTTCCTAATGGATCGGTACAGGTAATTCTAGTCCTAAAAGTGTTTCTCTTACTTTCCAGTTCATTGGGAAGAGAGATCACCACGTAGAAGGCCACAGAAACAAGCTAGTGATTTTCCAACTGAGTGTTGCTGGCAGAACACACAGGAGCTGAAAAGGCCTCCTGTCGTCTTGGTCAAGCTGCTGCGAAAGAGCACAGCTGTACTTTTCACGCCAAGTTTCCACACACGGTGATGATGAAGATGACATTCTTCTGCAGGTGGCCTCAGCATTCTGACCTGAGCAAGAGACAAAACACAGAAAACAGAGGATCAGGTCTGATTCCAGGAGTCCTTGACTGGTGCAAATGGTAAAGCATCTTTTTACTAATTAGAAGGGCAATCTTCCTAGTGTCTGGGGGAAAATGGAGAGACTTCTGGCCCTAAGGAGATAACTCATGATCTCAAAGGACATTCATTTGGGGCAGGCTCTCCCAGGAGGAGAATACCCCCAGTAGTGGTTACTGTGGTGTCCAGAAAAAAAACCCAGATTAAGCTGTTTGGTCATTTTGGGGGTACAGTTCGACTCCTTGCTCCATAGGAGTTGGGGGGGAGGTGGTCCTTTAATGCTCGTCAAGTCAGTGGAAGAATAATGTGCTAAGTTCTGAGAATGACACAACCAATCTTCATTATCTGTGAATTCCACATTCTTGAGTTAAATACAGCATAATAAAACATTACTTCCATCCTTCCAGGATTGTGGAACTGGAGAGCAGGATAACATGTCTAGTTGTGATCAAACAATGCTACTTAGGAATTTGAAAGAGCGGGAGACAAAATGTAAGCCTAGACTTGCCATATTGAGAGAATCTATGGGCACAATAATAAATTGTGTAGGAAGCATCAAAAGATGTTGGAAAGAATACAAAGTCCCATATCAAAAAGAGATAGTCAACACTCGGTTATGATGTAGCATATGATGAAGAACCAATGGTACCAAAGGAAGAAGTTCAAGGTGTGCTGAAGACATTAGCCAAAAACAAACTCCCAGGAATGTATCAAGTAGCAATTGAAGTGTTTCATCAAGCGAATGGAATAATGGAAGCACTTACTTGTGTATGCCAAGAAATTTGGAAGACAACTGTTTGACCACCTGCTGGAGGAAATCCATTTTTGTACCTTTTCCAAAGAAAGGTGGCCCAGCAGAATACTCAAATTATGGAGAAATATCATTAATAACATACTGAAGATCATCAGACAGTGGTTACAGTAGTAGATTGAAAGGGAGTTGCGAAAAATCCAGATTGATTTTCAAAGAGCACATGGAATAAGGTATAACATTACTGATGATAGATGGCTCTTGGAAAGTGGAAAAGGCCAGAAAGATGTTTACATGTGTTTCATTGACTGCACAAAGGTATTCGACAGTGAGGATCATAACAAACTATGAATAGCCTTGAGAAGCATGGGAGTTCCAGAACACTTCATTGTGCCCATGCAGAATCTCTACATGGATCAAGGTGGGGTGCTATATGGGCTAAAATCAAGAAAAGCATGTGTCAGCATGTGTGGCAGTCACCTAATCTGGTGTGAATTTGAGGATTAAGAGTGTATGGGTGGAGTTCAGGATGTCAATCTGGAGATAGCCAATGAGACCTCTGTGTGAGGATGGCCTTCTTCTCCGAGAATTCTGGGAAATCCAGTGGTATTTCCTCTTTGGAGATGGGAGGCTCGAGGCTCACTCCCTGGGAGACATTGCAGCTGACAAGACACATGGCAGCATGTTGATATACCCTGAGTCCTGCAAACTGGAGAAGCCACAGGGAGAGCCCTGCCAGCAGAGGGATGCTTCTACTGCCACTGCACCCACTGGCCTGTGAGTGTCCCGGTGTCATTGCATGTGCTTTGTGAGTTTGAAGAGGACTTATAGATTGATATTGAACTGCACTGGGCTGGGATGTTTTCTAACTCTTCAATTGCTCTTGTTTATAAACCTCTTTCTTATACACATATGCATGTTCATGAATTTGTTTCTCTAGTCTACCCGGACTATCACAGCATAGTATCTTCTCACCAGACTTATTCAGTCTATACTAGCAAATAAACAGAGAGGCTGGCTTAGATGAAGAAGGATACAGCATCAGGATTGGAGGGAGACAGATAACACAATCTTGCTTCAATTTAAGATATGCTGAGCATGTCCTTCCAATCTGGGTTTTCTAACTCTAGGTTCTTGCACATTTCATTATGATACTTTATTTTGTCTTCTCAAGCTGTCCTTTGAGATTTTCTGGTTATCTCTTTGACAATTATTTCTTCCATTCACCTTAGCTACACTGTGATTAAGTGAATCATCAGAAAAGCTGGTCAATATGAAGAAGAATACAGCACCAGAACCAGAAGGCTTATTAACCACCTGAAATACACAGATGACACAACCCTGCTGACTGAAAGTGAGGAGGCCTTGAAGCACTTTGATGATGATCAGCAATTGCAGCCTTCAGCATGGATTACAACTCAATGTACAGAAAGCAAATATCCTCTCAGTACTACATATAGGTAGCATCATGATAAGCAAAGCAAAGATTGAAGTTGTCAAGAATTTAATCCTCCATGAATCTTCTACCATCAATGTTCATGAAACGGCAGTCAAGAGGGTAAAAGATGAGTCAAATTGGTTAAAATCCTTGAGTGTTGAAAGGTAGGGAAGTTACTCTGAAGACTAACGTGTGCCTGACACAAACCAGGGTATTTTCAATGGCCTCATATACATGTGAAAGTTGGATGGACACTGAAAAAGGAAGACCAAAGACGATTCGATGAATTTGAATTATGGTGTTGGAGAAGAATCTTGAAAGTACTATGGATTGCCAGAAGAACAAAGATATATATTTTGGAAGAAGTACAAGAAGAGCGTTCTTGAGCGGCAAGGATGGTGTGACTTCAGCTCATGTACTTTGGGCATGTTTTTAGGAGCGACCAGCCTCTGGAGAAGCAGATCGGGCTTGGTAAAGTAATGTAGAGGGGCAGTAACAACAATAAGGGAGACTTTTGAGAAGACCTGCTGACAACATCTATTAACAACAACTCTAAAACAAGTTTCATAGCCTTTCTGACACTCACTTTGATTTTTACTATCTTTTTAATGATCTTTTGCTTTCTTCAGGTAAAATGCTTTTGATGCCATCCCACAGCTCAAAAGTTCTGTCATTTGTGTCAAAAACGTTCTTGAGGGGTTCTTGAAATTTTGGTGGGAAAGACTCGAGGTTGTATCTCGGTTCTCATGGGCTTGTTTTAATTTTCTTCAACGTCATCCTGAACTTACATATAAGTCATTGATGGCTTGTTCCACAGTTGAGCCCTGGCCTCATTTAAGCTACCGATATTGAGCTTCTCCATTTCATCTTCCCAGAGATGTACTCAATTCAATTTCTGTGCATTCTATCTGGAGAAGCCCATGCATTGTGTTGTTGAAAAAAAGATACTGAGGGGGAAGAGGGAAAATAAATAATAAATAATAAAAACTTTAAAAAAAGAAAAAAGATACTGAAGATGAGGAAATTGTTGGTCTTGAAAAATTCCATAATGTGATCTTCAGTTTCATTTTTATAACCAACCCATATTTTCTAATGACTCATAATTTCTTCTGATTGAATCGAAGAGGCCAATTTAGTCAGTCTATTTTGTTTCATTAGTGCCTACGATATAATTTTCTGTTATTTTTTTTGCTTTTTTGGCATCACTGCCCTCTGGTGGTGGGAGTAGGAGGCCCAGCCTTTACGCCTATGGAGCCGCTGCTGGAATTGAACCTCCATCCCAGTGGACCGCAGTCCCACTATGCCACCAGGGCTCAGCCCTGAGGATATAAATTTTTATGCCTCCAAAAATGAAATGGAACTGTCACACTATTCTCACAAAATGCTGACTGACATGGAGTTGATTCTGACTCATAGTGACCCTCTACCTCCTGGAAATTTCTAAAACCTTAACTCTTTAAGGGAATAGAAAGCCTCATCTTTTTCTCAAGAAGTGGCTGGTGGTTTCAAACTGCCGACTTTGTGGTTAGTAACTCAATTGCTAGCTGTGGGATGAAGACAGAATTTTTCTACAATTGCTCACTTCAAAATATTTCGCAAGCTATTTACCAACATATAGTGTGCAAGGTAAGTTAGCTATTCTCCCAGAGGCTCCCAGTTATATGCGGTGTTCGTATGACTCATGATGAAGCTGACTAAGCCAGCTGTTCTCCCTGATGCATCAGTTGTCTGAGGGCTTTGTGTGACTCATGTTAGGACAATGATCCGCTTCCCATCAGGCCTGTGGACAGGGGGGTCAAGAACTACTGTCAATGACTCCTAACAAGACAGACCTGTTCATCTGCCCCCAGGAGTCTGAGGTCTTCCCTTGTCACATCCCTCTCCCCTTAGTCATGTAGGCATCCCTAAGCCTTTATCACCTCAGAGCCCTTGAGACAGCCCCCTCTTGTGACATGTCCTACCAGTGACAATAAGGTTCATGTGTCAAATAACCCCATACGGTTATTTAAGTGGGGGAAATTGATGTTGACTCTCACTCCTGACTCTCACTCCTGCGTCGCCCCTGCCTCTCTCCTGCTCCTGAGCGCGAGACGTTCTCAGCTCCTCTCCCTCATCATGTGATCCCTTCCTCCACTCTCTCTCCATGCGGACCACCAAGCGGGGCGGAGGTGAGCATGCTATCATGATGTGAGAGATGCCTAACTCTTATTGTTTTGCTCTCTCTTATGTTCTCTATGTTGTTGTTATAATAAATAATAACTATCGCTGACAACAGCTCCTATTGAACCCGTGATGTACGTATCAGAAGCTGGCCTCTTTTGATAGCTAACCCACTATGAGACCAGTGCACCAGTCAGATCATTAGTCAATGTCAGCGCATGACATCTCTTAGGACATTTACGTGCAGATAGAACCTTCTACTTCCCAACACAAGGAGCCCTGGTGCCATAAGCTTTGGGCTATTAGTCAGCTCATTTGCACTCATCAGTTGCTCCACTGGAGAAAGATGAAGATTTCTCAATAAACTCTCTACCGCTTGATGAGCTCAAACTGCTCATCTTCCTATTAGCAACACAATGCGCATTCCACCTTGCTGCAAGGTTAGACCTGAATATGTGTTGCTTGGGTCTTCCTTTAGTTTCTGAAGAGGAAAGACTTTCCAGAAACAATTAGCGGTAGTTTGTTTTTCAGTCAGTCAGTAGGTGGCACTAGTGGACTGGGAGCTAGGGAGTGTTGTGCAAGAGGCAGGTGTGTTGTTTTCTTTCCCCAGGCTGACCACTGGATAAGATAGGTCAGTGTTATTGAAACAAAGAAACTAGTAGCAGATGGCAGATTGCCTGACAGTTTGTATGTAAATACTTATCTGGCTTGGGACTCAGGAGAGCTTTGGAGTGGAGAATGGGATCGGGGTGTGAATCCTTGAGGGTCTGGTCTCTGATTAGTCTGGTGAGAATGATTTGGGGGATGGGATTTGGATTCATTTGAGAGGAAGTACAGGACTGGAAGTGAGTTATCACTGGTGAATGAGGAATCCTGGTAGGCCATGTCTCTTGAACCCAAGGTCTTGATCCAAGTAAGAGACTTTTGGAGTGAAAAACCTTAAAGACATTGTGGGGTGGGGGTTAACATCTGTCTCTTCATGTGTTAGTCTGGGTTGACTAGAGAAACAAATCCATAGACATTGATATGCATATACTAAAGGACTTTATATAAAAAAAACAATTGTATATTGAGAAACACCCCAGCCCAGTCCAGATCAAATCTGAGCGTCTGCTTTTAGACCATATATCTGATACCAATCTATAAATTTCTCTTCAAACTCACATGCAATGCTGCCAAATACAGGAAGATCACAGGACAGTGGGTGGAAAGTCAAGTGGATCCACTGGCAGTGGAAGCGTCTCAGCACTGGCAGGGGTCTGCTTGTGGCTTCGCCAGCTCCAGGGCTCTAGTGTAGCCCATGTGTCTAGTCAACAGGAATATCAACAGGGAGTGTGTCTGTGTCCTGCCTCCAGGAGCTATTTATCTCTGTAGCACCTCCAAATGAGGTCATCAAGCAGCAACCTGATTAACAGGCCAGATTCTACCCTTTCCTCAAGCTGACAAATTATATATACCACACTCCACTAGAGGCAGATTGCAAAAGGCCAGAGGGGTTGACAAGGGAAGGGAGATGAGAAACAGGTATTTCCTGGGCCTAGAAGGTCAGGAGCAGTCTTTGTACTCGAGACGGGAGGCCACATGATTCAGGGGTAAATGCCCAGCTCCGGATAAGGAATTTTGGTGCCTGAAAGCAGTGACCATTTTGAAAAACTGAGGAAAAACACCTAGTCAATAACAACATGGAATTCATGATTCCCGGTTGACCTTGATCACTCTTTCCATGGTCTCCCCTTGACCTCTCTGGCTGCTTTTCTTTCCTCTAGAGTGGGGACAGGAATCCCTGCCTGTAAGGTTGGGTTGGAGGTGGCTGGAGATGTTGGATGAGCAGTGCTTTGGGAACTGTGAGATGCTCCCTGGCTCGTGGTCATCTGGAGACACCTTCACCAGGGGCATTCGAATTCAGAGAGCAGTGACTGAGTCTGAAGGTGGAAGCTGGCTTCACCTCCAGGGCTGTGTGAGCGAACCAGTCGGGATCTCTGATTTCTTGTGAGCCAACAGGATAGACCTCATCAAAACGAAGGACTAGGATTAACCAAGACAATATATAACTCAGCACCTCTCTGAACTCCTCAACAAGTAATATAGAAAGAAAATGCAGCATGTTCTCTCTGACAGGTCATTTCCTAACAACAAAAGTCAGTAAACATATGGTTTTTCATTTTACATAGTGCACATGATTTTTAAACAAACAGATGGCTTTAAAATTTGAGCAATTATTTAAAGAAACACATATCTTTTATATTAATTATTTTAACCAAACCAAACCAATGGAGCAAACTCTCTGCCATCGAGTCAACACAGACTCATAGGAACCGCAGAGGGTCCCCTGTAAGCTTCTAAGACTGTCACGGATTATGACCGTCCTCCTTGCGCTCAGCATCTGGTGGTTTTAGAACTGCCAACTTTGTGGCTATCAGCTCAATGCATAACCACAGTACTGATATAGCTGTGGATTTTTAGACATATCAATATTTTATGTATCATTTGGCAATATTGAATCAAAGATGGATCCCAATCTCAGAAATGTCAGATGTGAAAAAAAAATGGGTACCTATGAGTTTTTCTTAAGCATCATGACTCCCCTGGCCTGAATCTTATGC
>PVJH01029985.1:0-25704 GCA_004026705.1 Nesogale talazaci | reverse complement strand
CCCTTGCATTCCAGGTATGAACCCCACTTGGTCAGGGTGAATTATTTGTTTTATATACTTTTGTATTCTATTGGCCAGTATTTTATTAAGGATTTTTGCATCAATATTCATTAGGGATATTGGTCTGTAATTCTCAATTCTTGTGGGATCCTTGCCTGGTTTAGGTATCAGTGTCATTTCTTGTCACTCCTCTGCCATTTCAAAACTTACATGGTTGTTAACAAAAAAAAAATATGAACTTGTTTCTGAACTAAATAAGATGATATATTGAAATGCTGGGATTATGTATTGTCATTGAAAGGAAGATAATATTCAACTCTGACATACTTCTAAGTAGTCCACAAACAAATAAACAAAAAGCCATCCAGTTGATGCCTACTCAGCGTGATCCTACACAGGGTTTGATGGCCTCCTTTGTCTCCTATAGAGTAAGTGGCGGGTGTGGACCATTAGCCACGCTATTAGTAGTTCAATGCCTACCCAATGGTTCCAGGTATGGCTTACGGTAATTAGTATATTGATAATCAGACTCAATGAAATAGATATATTGCAGTTTTACATATAAAGAATGCATAAGGTATAGCATTAAAAACTGGAAGGTATTTAAATGTTACTTAGGGCAAAATAATGAAAAGTCAAGCTATAAACTGGATAAAATATTGCTAGTATGTATATATTTCAATGTTATATGTTGATGCTGAGAGAATATAAAGGGCTTTTATAAGTCAATGAAATATTGGCAGTATAGACAAACACTTCATATGAAGATATTGTTGGGGCTGAGCACCGGTGTCATAAATATTTGAGTGCAGGACTCTAGCCCACGGACTTGGCAGTTCAAATCCAGCAGCAGCTCTCCAGGAGCAAGGCTGGGTAGTTCCCATGATCACCAGAGTGTAGTAATGCCCCCCAAATTATTATCATCATTAATTTACATAAATAATATACTCAACATGAATAATTCTGATAGAAATATAAATTAAAACAATACTGACAGTGGTATTTATTGAAAGACAAATGAGAACAAAACCGAAATGACAATGGCCAAACTATCTCATAAAGAAAAAGAAATGTTATAAAGACTACCATTTATTTCAAAAGTTAAATATAAGAATAAATTTCTTGAGCCTTAAAGGATGAAAAATCTTGAGTATACATAGAAGGGTTAACCTTTAATTAAAAACAAAGACTAGTAATAGGAGTGGTAATACCAGGAGGGTGGAGAGATAGAGGAATAGAAAGGGAGAACCAACTTCAGGGATCTACATGTAGCTTCCTCTCTGGGACACGGACAACAGGGAAGTGAGTGTTGGAACACATTGTACAGGGTACAGGATGAAAAAAATAATTTGTAAATTACTAAGGGTTCAAGGGGAAGGGAGGGGAGGAAGGGTAATATAGGGAGCTGATAATGGGGGCCTGGAGGGAGGGAGAATGTTTTGAGAATGATGATGGCAATGGGTGTGTAAAAGTGGCCTGCATTTCAACTGATGTTGTTAGGGATTGTGATGGGAGTTGTATGGGCCCCCAATAAAATGATTCTTTAAAAAAAAAAAGGAGGGGGAGAGGAAAGGGGAGTTTTTTGTTATTTTTTTTAAGAGGAGCTTGTACCAAGGGCTCAAGTGGAAAATGTTGGGAAATGTATGTGGCAACATGTGTGCAAATGTACTTGATACAAATGATGTACTGAATGTTGTAGTAGCTTTAAGAGCCCCAATAAAATTATTTAAAAACAAAACAAATCTTAGTTTTCTTTGGCCAAAATGGAAAAATAAGTACAATTGTTTTGTTAGACAATTGGCAATAGCAGTCATGTCAGAGTTCTGGGTAGTTAATATATTCTCAGAGATCCATGAAATCAATGTCATCAAGTGATGCATGTAAAGTATAAAGAATATAGTGAGGAAATGGTATGGATACCATGTCTGACATCCTCTAGCTGTACAAGAGGGAAGGAGAATCCAACACCATGTCATTCCAAGGCCAATTGCCACCATACGCAAGTCATAAATAATTTCATTCTTCTTGACTCTTTTGTGGCACCAATTATCCTCTGCACAGAGCTTTACTTCTATTCTGGGCTTAATAAAACATGCAATGACCACATGGGAAATGTCATGATTTTGAGATTTACTACAGAAGTTGTTGTGGTTAAGTCCCATAAAGTTGGTTCCCACCCATGGTGCCCTTGCACACAATAGGGAGAAACACTGCTTGGTCTTCTGCCATTCTGTTAATTCATCCTATGTTTGAACGTGTTGTTGTAGCCCTTGTGTCAATCCATCTCCTGCAGGGCCTTTGAATGGTTTCACTCATCTTTTGGTGGGAATTGTAAAGACATCTTTGGAAGAGTTATCCCAAGTACTTCTCTTCATTTCAGGTAGTAAAGAAAGACAATGAAATCTTGTCATCTTGAAAAGTGATTAAAAGATAGTACTCAAGACAGTGTTGAATTGCTATGTTTATTTAGTATGTTTATTGTTTTAATGTTCCATATTTTGTGTAGAAGCAGTCCATGGTACTTTCCATATTCTCCAGCACCACAACTGAAATTGCCTTTCATGATCTTCCTTAATCAATGTCTAACTTTCACATATGTATGTTACAATGGAGAAAGCAAGAACTTGGGTGAGGCATACCTTAGTTAGCAATATAATATCCCTGTTCTTCAATAATCTGAGGCGGTCACGTGCAGCAGATTTGCCTAATGCAACAGGATCTGACAACAGAGTCTAAGTCAGATCAAATGAGGTCAAGTCTCTGACCTGGTATAAGATATCTTTGTTACCATTAAACAGTACGATGATCTTGTTTACATATTTCCACATACGTAAAATGGGTTTATAGAAATTAAGATTTTTGTAAAGAGATTACACATACACACACATACACACTTAGTTCACTATATGACATCATAGCTGGCATTAGTATGATGTTTTAGGTGCCATTGAGTCAGCTCCAACTAACTCATAGTGACCTTGTGGAAACAGAAGGAAACACTGCATATCCTTCACGATCTTCACAATTACTCTAATGCCTCAGCCCATGAACTCAGCCACTGTCAATCTCTGTTATCCTGGGCTTTCATCTTTTCTGCTGCCCTGCCACTTTACCACACATGATGTCTTTCTCCAGGGACTAATATCTCCTGACAATATGTCCAAAGTATATAAGATGAAACTGTGCCATCCTTGCCTCTGAAGAGTACTCAAGTTTCTCAATACTGGTAGAACAGTTTGCCTTCTTGCAGTCCACGGTACTTTCAATGTTCTCCAGCACCACAACTGAAATTGCCTTTCGTGGTCTTCCTTAATCAATGTCTAACTTTCACGTATGTATGTTACAATGGAGAAAACCAAAACTTGGGTGAGGCATACCTTAGTTATCAATGCAATATTCCTGTTCTTCAAAAATATAAGGCAGTCATGTGCCTCAGATTTTCCTAATGCAGCATGTCTTTTGATACCAAGACTGAGACTTCCATGAGTATTGATTGTGGAACCACGTAAGAAAAAATCTTTCACAACTTCAATGTTTTCTCCATTTATCAAATTAAGGCCTATTGGGCCAGTTGTGAAGATTTTGTTCTTCCTTACATTGCTTTGTAATCTATACTAATGGTTCAAGCCTTTCATTTTCAGCAAGTGCTTCAATTCCTCCTCACTTTCAGCAAAAAAGGCTATTTCAACCTGCAATTGCAGGTTGCTAAGAAACATTCTTCCAATCCTGATTTCTTGCTCTTCTTCTTATAATCCAATGTTTTGGATATTTTAAGGGATATACAGGAATATGTTTGATGAATAAATGGGTTACCATACATCTAGATCAGAAAACATTGAACATGCAGTCATTTAATGCACAGTAGTACCTCTTCCTCTGGTCCTTGATCTCAGTCAAACAGTAAAATGGTCTCTGCCTTGCTTCCACAAGGATTACAAAGTTTCATTAGCACTGATAAATGTCCCCCACATACCCCACTTTGAATCCAGACTGCTGCCCTGAAGACATTCATCTTCATTCACTTGTAGTCTCGGTTCTGTGGCTTCTGGTGCCACAGTGGATGCCACTTCAAGCAGGGATGTTGAAAGCTCCCACTCAGGGGTTCTTCGATCCTGACGATCCTGGTGTTCTCTCTCTTCCTGCTTGTACACGTATTCATTTTACAGCCAGAGGGATAGTTCACTCAACCAATCTTTTTCTTAGAGTCTCCACATTTATTTGCATACTCCCACCCAGTCATTTGGTGAGCATTACAAAGACTGTAAATAGAGGAGGCATGCCAAGCAAAAAGGCTGTTTCAACCTGCAACCCCAGGGTGTTAAGAAACATTCCTCCAATCCTGATTTCTTGCTCTTCTTCTTATAATCCAATGTTTTGGATGATTTTTAAGGGACATACAGGGACATATTTGATGAATAAACAGGTTACCATACATCTAGATCAGAAAGCATTGAAGAAACAGTAATTTAACGCACAGTAGTACCTATTTCATTTCATTGCAGCAGCAAACAAGAAAAGAGTCCTTTCAAACCATGAAATCTGAGTTAGGTAAGAAGAATAAGAGAAAATGAAATAAGATAACAATGAAATGGTTTTCATGGAAATAGTGAATTAAATTTAAAGAAAGCTAGATATACAATGGGTACTAAAACAGGGTACTAACTAATGGGTACTAACATAGAAGGGTAGCAAATCTACTCTGAAAAGTCAGTGGTTGATATTCCTCAGCAAAAAAATGCTTGCAGGAAATAAAATATTTAGGAATCAGATGTGTGACTAGACCTTGATATAATTTGGAGGGAGATGCTTATAACAATAAGAAAAAAAATGGAGATATGGAAAAGTTGTCTATTACCAATTATCTATATGAAATTTAAATTCATAAAGGGTGACAAAAATGTTAGAGAGTAGTGAAAGACTATGAGCTTAGTTCCAAAGGTTTTAGCAATTGTACTAAAGAAAAGAAGAAAAAATATATAGTTTTGAAGCAACATATGGGATAAATAAGGATAGAAATATAATCATTGGAACTGAATCCTTTGAAGAAAGCAAAGAGAAAAAACTTTTGAAAGTGCACTAAGAAATAAAGAAAATTACACTATATAATTTCTAGTACTTAAATACTTTACCTAAAAGCATACTAATAGATCGAGATCATTTAGATAATCCAGATTAAGGATTCAAATAACCTCAGAAAATGGGATTATAGAGCTTTTGTAAAAAAGGAAAAATTACATTTTTGAGGAAAAATTACATTTCGAGGCTGAGCGATGATGAGGGTGTGTGATAGATTGGAAGGCATACCTTAGCTGAGTAGAATAGTATACAAATCAACAGGATGGAGGAGACTTCTGGCCATAAATAAATTGAGCTTAGAAAATGGGATCATATCTAAGGCTCTTATAAAGATAATTAAAATGTGTTCTCTTCACAGCGACGGATTGAGCATCAGTGTAGCTATTTTGTCATATGATTAGTGGTTGTTTGGAGAAAGGGTAATATTACTGGAGCACTATACTATCTGATGGGCATTTTTCTCTCATTATATTGTGCTGGGTTCCAACCAATAGTTACTCTATGAGCAACAAAATGAAATACCACCAGTTTAAGGCTACTCCCAAGATTGCTTTTATATTTCACCCCCTTGATGACAGAACTGGGTTAATGCATTGAGTGGAGGGGCTACCTCTTTTGTGTTATCCTGCTACTTCACAAGCTTAATGTCCTTTTTCAGCAACCAGTCTTTCCTGTTGATAACATGTCAAAAGGGCATGAGACAATTCTTACCTTGCTGATAGGTGTAGCCTGTTAAAGATTTCTGGAATACATAAAAAATGAGCTCATTCATTGTACCCAGCTGTATTCCAAAAACCACCCTTCCTCTCTGGGTGTGTTCTAATATTATAGCTTATGTCTTACTATGATGCTGAAATGTATGGCAGTAATATTTCAAGTACGTGGAAGGGCATCCCTGGTGGACAGGTTTCAACAGAAGTAAGCGATAAAGACAGTACATAAAAAAGAAACAACAGCACCACTTCTGAAAATAACAATGGAGAGTTTTTATTAGCCCTCTAATGTCAGACATAGTGCCAGAAGATATGTCCTTCTGGTTGGAAGACAGGAGAATTACATCTGGGGGAAAAGTTATCTCTTTAAACAAATTGTCTTTACGCTCCATCAAGCTGGTTCCAACTCAGAGTGACTTAAAGTACAACAGTTTGGAACAACACTGAGGACCTTCTTCATTGTTGTTGTGATGGTGTACCTTCTTCTTATGTTGGAGCCCATGACTGTAAACGCTGCATCAATCCATCTTGGCAAGGGTCTTCCTCTTTTTCAGAACTCACAACTCTCGCATGCACAATGACCTTTTCCTGAGACCAGAGGCCCCTGATATTATGTCCAAAGTATGTGAGACAAAGTATCCCTATCCTTGCCTCTTAGGAGCATTCTAGATAGACCTCTTTCAAGACAGAGTTCTGTTCTTTTGGTAGCACTCTCCATGTTTTTCAGCAGCACCACAATCCACATTCTTCAGTCTTCCTTAGCCAATGTGCAGCTTTCACATGGGTATGAAACCATTGCAAATACCATGGCTTGGATGAGGCATACCTTTGTCCTCAAAGTAATCTCCACAGTGATCTTCAAAACTTTAACAGATGCTTATGGGGCAGATTTAAACAAATATGATGAGTCTTTTGATCACTTGACTTCTGCTTTCATACATCTTCACTGAGGAGCCAAACAACATGAACTCCTTGACTATTTCAATATTTTTCTTTATTGTCACGATATTGATTACTCCTCTGATTGGGAGGATTTTCTTTTTCTTTAAACTGATTCACAAGCGAAGCCAATTGCTATAGTCCTTGATCTTTACTACCAAGTGCTTCCAGCGCTCTTCACTTCCACCATGCAGCATTGTGTTATCTGCATATCACAAGTTGTTGACAAGTCTTCCTTCAATCTTGATACTGTATTCTTCATAGAACATGGCATCTCTGATTATTTGCTCAGCATAGAGATTGGTCAGATAGGGAGAGATGATGCAATCTCGATGCACATCTTTCTGATTGAAATCATATAGTGCTCCCTGGTACAGTTCATGTATCTCATAATCCATGTACAGGTTGTCTTAACCACTATTAGGTGCTTCCCCACTCTTCAAGGCTATCCATAGTTTGATAGGTTCCACAGGGTCAAAGGTTTTTGAGTAGTGAATCGAACACAATCAAACATTTCTCAGATATTCTTTAGCCTCTGTTTTCAACCAACATCCAGCAGATATCAATAATATATCTCTTCCAAGTTATTTTAAGAATTTGGTCTGAATTCAGCTCCCTGCCAATGCATGGCTGCAAAAAATCTGCAGCAAAAATTCACATACAAGTAATGTTAATAATATCATTCTTTAATTTGTGCATTTGATTGGGTATCCTTTCTTTGCACTGTGTACAAATGTGTATCTCTTTCAGTCATGTAGTACCATATCCGTCTTCCAAATGTCTTGCCATAGACAAGTGATTACTCTCCATGCTTCAGCAGCTATTGAAATATTTGAATTGGTAATCCACCAATTTTTTGAGCCTTGTTTTTCACTAATGCTGTTAATGTAGCTTTGACTTCTTTCATTACAACCATTGGGTTCTTGCTCCTATGGGATCTTTAAAATGGTTTTTCTTTAATGTCAACTAGTTCCTTTGGTACAGTGACTGTGTTTCTTCCTTCTTCTTTTAATGACTTCTGCATCATTCAATGTTTTTCCCATAGACTTTTTCCTTTAGTTCTTTTGGATTCAGGTATCCTGACACTGTGTTTCATTTGTGTCTCCTTTGTGTTTTCTAATTCTATGTTGCTGTACCTTTCATTATGAGAGTTTCCTTTATCTGCTCAAGTTGCTGTTTGCATTTTTGTTCACTTTAAAAATTTCTTCTTCACCTCTTGTGTGCATAATGATTAAGGAAGATCATAAACTGGGCTGAGCCCTGGTGGCATAGTGGTTGTGCGTGGGACTGCAGCCCACTGGGTTGGAGGTTCAAATCCAGCAGCAAGGTTGGGCCTCCTACACCCACTACCAGAGGGCAGTGATGCCCCCAAAACCCAAAAACAAAAAAGAAAAAAAAGAAAGAAAGATCATAAACTGTGTTAGTCTGCATAGACTAGAGGAACAAATTTATAGACCCACATAAGAAAGAGTTTTATATGCAAGAGAAAGGGAACACTGAAAAAAACATCCCAGCCCCATCAGTCTAAGGTCATAAGTTTGATATTAGCCCATATGTCTGCTCCCAATCCACATGTCCTCTTTAGTGTCAAAAAGCACATGCAATGTCACCAGAATAATCACAGGCCAGTAGGTGCAGAGTCTTGACTATCCAGTGGTGGAAGAAGCATCTCAGTGCTGGGAGGAGTCTCTCTGTGGCTTCTCAAGCATCTCAGCACTGGCAGGAGTCTCTGTGTGATTTTTTTGGCTTCAGAGGTCTGGTTACATCAGGGTAAGGTCATGTTGCTTCTCCTCTGGCATGTCTCACATGGTGTCAGCCTTGTGTCTTGTCAGTAGATCTTCTCCAAGGGAGTGAGTCATATGTCTCTCATCTCCAAGGAGGAAATATGGCCATATTTCCCAGAATTCTCAAGAGAAAGACATGCCCACACAGAGGGCTCATTGGCTATCTCCAGATTGACAGGCTAGACTCCACCCCTACGCTCTTAATACTCAAATTGACACCAGATTAGAGGATTGCCACATAGATGATTTGACTAATTTCAAATTGCTTTACAAATAACATTGAATATATCATAATAATCCAGAAGAAGAATCATATTATCTTCTAAGAAGTAAAACTGGAATACACTCAGAATTCAAATAGTATGATTTGCCCCCATGTCTTTTAGAAATGTTAATAGGCAGGAACAATTACAGTCAAAAAACAGGATGCTTAATAAAATATGGGCGGGGGGAAGAGGAAGAAGAAGGCCCCCTATATGATGGATTGTTATGGGGCTGAGCCCCGTTGGCATAAGTGGTTGAGTGCAGGACTGCGACCTGTGTGCTTGGCAGTTCAAACCCAATGGTGGCTCTCAGAAGCAGTGCTGGGTAGCTACCACTACCACCAGAGGGCAGTGATGCCCCCCACAAAAAAACAAAGCAAAACAAAAGATGGATTGATCCAGTGGCTGCAAATATGAGCTGAATCTTTACAACAAATGAAAATATGAAATAATTTTGGAAAGCTATCTCATTCTGTTTTAAATATGGCTGCTGTGATTTAAAACATATTCAACAACTCCGAATGACAACATAAATACAAAGCAACCCAGTGTGGATTGGAGGAAGGCTTACTGACAAATTGCATATGGAGATGATTTAACCCTGCTGCTGATAGTGAAGAGGACTTGAAGTATATGTTGATGAAGACCAAGGATTGTAGTCATCTGTATGGATTTCAGATCAATGTAAAGAAAACAAAAATCTTCACAAATCCGTCAATAGGTAACATTATGATGAAATGGAGAAAAGGTTATTGAAGTTGCCTTGGTTAGAAGTTGTCCAGCAACTACAGTAAGTGCTCCTTGAAGCCAAAGCAAAGAGATAAAACAACAAATTGCGTCTGGTAAATTTGCTGCACAAAATCTCTCTAAAATGTATATGTGCTCTCTGTGTGTTGGACTTTAACCAAGTGTGTTTGTGTGTATGTGTTTGTGTGTGTGTGCACGTGTTTTCATATCAAACTCTATAATAAAAGAGAATATTTTCACTGTTCCCAAATGATTGCTTTTTCTTAATTCTTATTAAAACAACCAGGAAGAATTTGCATTAGCTAACTAGACAATGTCCTATCTCTAGAGCATATTAACTCACTCTCTATGGCATAATTTAGTCTTAAAGTAACTTGGATTTAAAACAAACCCCTTTCTGTCCTTTACAGATTACCTTTTTTTTTTTTGAAGAAAACATTTTCAGCTTGCTGTAAGGCCTTATTAAAGGCTGTAAACTTAGCCATAGACCACTAAACTATGTAATCTAAGGTATTCGTTATCAACTGAGTATAATCTGAACAACAGAGTCATAAAGTTATGTGTATCTTGTCAAATAGAATTGGTATATAAGTTTCAGTAGACTCTGAATTTTTAATAAAATGTGTTTGAGTATCTACTCGACAAGAAGTGAAGTGTGATGGTTCATTTTCTGTGCCAATTTGACTCCGTTCTAGAGTCTAATGATTGAGTCGAACATCTGTTTGCTGTTGTGGCAGTCATGTGCTTATGTTAATTTTATGATTGAAATGTGGGGGTGGAGTCTAGCCTGTTAATCTGGAGATAGCCATTGAGTAGCCCATGAGGCCTCTATGTGGGTATGGCTCCAGGGAAATCTCCAGGGACTCCAGGGAAATCTCACGATATTTCCCTCGTGAAGATGAGAAGCTATCTTCCCCAGTTGTTGGGAGTTAGTTTCAGAGATGATTAATCACAGACAACAAAGAATGGCGGCGTCTGGGAGGCTGGAGTAGCCGGTGGAGAAAACACACGGCTCTGCCCTGATCGTGCCAGACCTCTGAGACTGGGGCAGCCACATGGAGGCCTCTGCCAGCGATGAGATGCTTCTGCCACCACGGGATGGTGTTGATGGACACTGAGCCCTGGAAGCGAGGAGCCATGGGGAGACCCCTGTCAGGGCCAGGACTCTGTACCCACTGACCTGTTATTTTGTGAGTCAGACGGAGACTTTATGGAATGATTTCGGGAATATGGGTTAATATCGGACTTGTGACTTTGAGCTGTACTGGGCTGGGATGTTTTTCTCAATGTCCTGTTCCTCTTGAATATAAATCCATTCCCTGTATCCATATGTGTGTCTCTGAAATTTGTTCCTCTATTCTACCCGGACTAACACAGCTATTATGGCATAGTTACATGTGATTAAGTCAGTTTGCATTGAGGATAGCAGAGCCTTAATTAATTAGGGTCTTAAAAGCAAAGGATAGCTCTCTAATGTGCACAATCCTTGCATATTGTACACAGTTATTTTGATAAAACTCATTTCATTGTTCAGATAGCCTGACCCATTCTTTCAATGATTCTCTTTTTCTTTTCCTTTTTTTTTTCAGTCTCCATCAAGACCATCAAAAATTGCTGGTGCTGACTATATTTCAAGTCGTCATGGTGGGGTATTGAGAAAATATTTCAATTAACAATAATCACACCTCAGGTAAACCTCATTGATTACTATATTGCCACAGCACAAAGCTACAACTATTCTCCTTTTCATTAATGCATTTAGTAGGCCAAATAATCTTCTCCCCAGCATACTAAAGGGAAAGGGCAATAATTTAAAAACATAGGAAGAGTGATATTTGGTGAATATTCATTAACAATTATATCATCACATATACTATATTTTATTTATTTTTATCAAGCTGTAGTAGCCATGAGTAAGAGTTAGAGGAGATAACCTATAATGTGTCTTTGTTCACAGTATATTCAAACTGATGATGCAAAATTCATATTGCAAATTGTTTTCATAATTCTGGGAATGAATCAAAATATTGAGTATGTGCCTTCTTTTACACAAGAGAAACTGATCATGTTCATTCAATGAAACAGAAAGGAAAGGGGACAACCTTTCCACCTAGGCTGTGCCACATGCTTTGGTCACTGTTTTTTTTTTTTAATTCATTTTTGAACAATAGCCACTGCTGGAAGCTATCTAAATCCTTAACAAA
Organism: Nesogale talazaci; assembly: GCA_004026705.1. Classification (NCBI taxonomy): domain Eukaryota; kingdom Metazoa; phylum Chordata; class Mammalia; order Afrosoricida; family Tenrecidae; genus Nesogale; species Nesogale talazaci. Next base: position 13,978 of record PVJH01029985.1, on the reverse strand, counting down.
TTAATAATTTCTTGGCTTTCACAATTTTATTACGTATTTGGGACAAATGTTAAGCACTTAAAGCTTCTATGTTTTTGAATCCATTCCCCATAAGGAGTATTTCCTATTCACACTTCCTTCCTCCCCCTGAGAATGAGAAAGATCCTTATAGTTGTCCAGTTATATCTTCAGATCACACAGCTCCTGTCTTCTTATTATTTATGTATTTTCTCAGCAAGGATGGTTGGCATAATTTCTTGAAGCATTTTATTCCACTTTTCTAGAATTTTCTTCTGCTTCTGAAGGGCTTTTGCCTCTTCTGGAAGAGCACTGCTTTCTCCTCTGAGTTGGTTGTTCTCCTCAAGAAGGGCCAGCTTCTCTTCTCATCTTCAGGATTCATCCCTCCTTCACTTCCATTTTGAGTGCCTTCCCCAGACTTCTCAGGGTCCTCATTTTTCCATGAAGAAATTTAATTACTTGAAGAGCTTTTCCTTCATCTTAAATTCATTCACCTCCTCTTTGGGGGTTTTACTAACCTCCTGTAGGGATTCCTTATTTTGCCAGTAAGAGTTTATTTCTCTCATCAAGACATTGGATTTTTCCCAATAAAGGTTGATTCTTGGCAGTCCCACTTCGATCTTTCCAGAGAAGCTAGTTTTGCTTTCTCAGAATCTGGTTCTTTTCCAAAATTAACCAGTTTTCCCTTAAGAGGATGACATTTTCTTGTTGAAGGTCTTTTTTTTTTCTTCCCAGAGAAACTTGTTTTCTTTTTTTAAAGCCATTTTCTCATTTCTGGACAATTTGTTGTCTTTTTGAAAACCTTTTTCCATTCATGGAATTCATGCTTGTACTTATTTTTAGCTTGGATGCATGAGAAAGCAAAAGAACCAAGTGCAGTCCCTTCCCTTTGTTATGTGACTTTGATTCAAAGATTTCCATCATCCCTTGGTGTGTATCTGAGTCAATATGCAGTACACTTTCTACATGTGCTCAATTTAACCAATGATGGATGGATGATATTTGGAAACAGAAAAATCTTGTAAATTTATCGATATCAAGAATTATTTTTTTTCTGTTTGTAGAATTTATTGTTCTACTGATGTCTGCAAAGATTAATATGCCAGTTGACTCACTAATGCCCAGTTAGGCTAACTGAAGAGGAAAAAACAAAACAAAACAGTGAAACTATGAAAAGATTTTCATTAGTTCTCTATATGAAAAGAAGTAGTTGAAACTCACTTGGTTTAAATTCATACACATGAATTAGGATTAATAAAATCTTAGACTAAATGCCTCAAGTGTTAATATGTGATACTCTGTGCTATTTATTAATTTATTGATTCTGCACAAATCTCTCAAATCATATACCTCAATCATTTGTTATTTATATGAAATTAAATATTTCTGAGTGTAAGAAGTAAGTATAAGATAGAAGATGGACACTGGTCCTCTACTGAAGTAATCCCTTAGGACACTTTGTCCTAATAACTTGGCATTCTGTGATGCTAACCTTCCCAAAAAGACTTTTGAGGACAAAAATGGGTGCACAAGCAAATGTGGTGAAGAAAGCTGATTGTACCTGGCTATCAAAAGATATAGCAGCTGGGATCTTAAAGGCTTGAAGGTCAAAAAAAGTGGTGATCTAACTGAGAAGCAACCAAATCCACATGGAAGAAGCACACAAGTCTGTGTAATCAAGAGGCCTTGATGGGATCAGGTAGACCCAGAACGAAATTTCATATTGCTGTGAATGAGGGGAAGTGCAGGGTAGACCCAGAACGAAATTTCATATTGCTGTGAATGAGGGGAAGTGCAGACCCAAAGCCCTTCTCTAGAAAACTGACATCCTCTCACAGAAGGATCACAAGGAAGAGTTGAGCCAGTCAGGGTACAGTATTGCACCAAGGAAACATATGACTTTCCTCTAGTTCTCTACTGCTTCCTCCCCAGGCTATCATGACTGCAACTCTATCTTATAAATCTGGCTAGAACAGAGCATGTATGCTGGTGCAGATAAGAACTCACAACAGAGAGAATCCAGCACATATAAATTCATCAGGACTAATAATGAGAGCCTTCAGACCAGGAGAGTAAGAGGAATCTGGAGGGAGAAAGGGAGAACTGATCACAATGATTGACATATAATCTACTATCAGGGGAATGAGCAATAGAAAAGGGCATGAAGGGAGACAGCAGTTGGTGTAGAACATGAAAAAAAACAATTTCTAAATTATCGAGGCTTCATTAGGGAGGGAGAGGGGAAATGAGTTGATGCCAAGTAGAAAGGACTTGTTTTGAAAATTTTGATGTCAGCATATGTACAAATGTGGTTGACACAATGGATGCATGTATGGATTAAGATAAGAACTGTAAGATACCTCAGTGGCATGTTTCTTTTTTTAAGAAAAGAAAGGGAATCAGTACATTGGTGCTTGTGGATCTGGAACTTCTCCATACCTAGAATTATGTGTTTTGAGAACCATTTTCATTTACTTTGTCAGTTCTGTGTGACCAGTCAGTACAGTGAATTGGAGAAGCTTGCAACGTAGCAGAATGTTCTAAAGGGAGGTGTAATGATAGCTATTAGGGATACTGGGGTAGTATAATACATTTGAAGAGCTAGATGTTTACTATTCACCTTCTTAGAATTAATCTTTGATTAATTTTCTAAAATATATTGCTTATACAATATCACAAGTTTCAATATAGACACTAAAACAGGAAACATTCCAGAAAATGACAGAATGCAATTTTATACCTAAGATAATGGACAAAAAATCAGTTTATATATTTTAAACAATCATTAGGCAAGTGTAACAGAAAGATACACTCAAGAGAGACTATTTGCAAACAATATATATGACAAAGGAATTATATGAATAATACATAAATGATTCTTAATATGAATAGTTTAAGAGAAATTAAAAGGAGAGAGAGTGGAACTATTGAGGTTCCCTTTCCCAAAATAGAATCCTAAAATAGAAACCTATTACTCTATGCTAATTTTCATTAAATCTCAAATAATTGGCACTTGTTAAGCTTATGTGGCCGTGCTTGATACTCACTTTCATGAAGTGATCATTGAAGATAGGGTAACACAGTACAGTGGTGAAGAAAGTAGAAGATTCTCAACTATCAATCAAAAGATTGACTAAGTCTTAAAGGCATGTATTCAAATAAGAAGTCATCTAAGCTAGGAATAAATGTTCACATAGAAGAAGCACACCAATCAATGCTGTTCCAAGGTGACAATTAGAAAATTAAAATATGGTGAAAAGAAGAGCATCAGCACTGAAATTGTGAACATTCAAGGTTTTGGAGGACCGTGGGAGCCCCAAACCCATTTGCAACAATTTTTTGAGCTTCCAGGAGCTTCAGCTGCTTTTTTTTTTTTTTTTTTGCTTACATCTGCAGGGTCAAATGTCATCCTGTAAACACACAATGACATGAGTGCTGCCTCTGACCTTTTCTAAATTTACACAGGGGAAGGAAAAACAAACTGCACATCAAGTTCATTTCTGCGAGGCAGAGGGCAGGCTTGGCCCAAGTTCCAACTGACCTACCAGTTCTGACAACTGTTTCTCCCAGTGTACTCTCTATTTTTAAGATGGATTCAAAAACTCATTGCTGTGGCCACAGAGAACTCACATACTATGCTTTTTATGACTTCAGGATTTATTAAGAAAGTAAATAGGTTATAGATGCTCAAGATAAAATTTTCAGACAGATAACCTTTTGTTGAACTAGTCAGTGGACAGGTGTCTCACTGAACTTTGGCTTTTGCACCCTGCTTGAGTCATAGTGCAAACTCATTTTAGAGATGCCAATAGATGCCTAACGTTTGACCACTATGTGAACACTAGGAGCCCTGGCGGTATAGTACTACGTCATTCAGCTATGATCCACATGGTTGACATTTCAAAGCCAGCATCAGCTCTGCGAGAGAAAGACTACAACTTTCTACTTCCATAAGAGTCCATGGGGAGGGGATGTGTGTTAGAAGGCACTCATGAGTTGATGGCAGTGAGGTTGAAACATTTTAATCCAATACCATATATAAAAAGTACTAATTATTTGGCTAAACTAAAATTTAACTTCTGAAACCAGATAATATAATTTTCTCAGAGTCTCAACTTGAAAGCGTTCAGATCTGGCTCCATGGGTCAGCAAACCTCGTGCTCCAATTTAGTGCCTGGAGACACTCCAATCCCCAAGGCAGCTCCTGCCAGAAAGTGTTCCGCTTCATTTTCTCAATGGGCTTGGATGCCCACTGCTCCGTGTCATGTTATGGCGCCTGCTTCTGCTGCTGCTCCTCCTCTGCTGCTCCTCTGATGTCAGAGCTCTCTCCTGGATCAAGAAAGTTCTTTGTACAGGAATCATGGGGTTCAATGCACAGGGCACTCCACTGCCTGCACTTTTCTCTTTCTGAAAGTGAGCTTTTCCCAGCTTCAAGCTTCTGAGATGGCTCATTTTATATGTAGCAGGGTAGCAGTCAAAAGTTATTCTAATGAGTATTACTTACAAGTCAATGCAGCCAAAGTCTTTTTCACACCTTCTCTTATGCAAGCCCATAAGGAAAAGGTTGTTCAGGGAAGGTAACAAAAACTACAACACAAACAACAGCATGCAAAAATTGATAGCCACTAACATAACTACCCTACGGGAATAGGCTAAACTAGTCATGTAGGTTTCTGAGACCATATTAACTGAACTGTACACCCTTCTTCTATCTCCTGGTTTCCATGTGTTTTCTCCTTTTTTATAAGACTTTCAGATTCACCTGATTCCAGCTCACCTGTTGATTAGCTAATGGACACCATCTTTGTATAAACTTTGTATAAACTCATCCCAAATAGGATCACATCGCAGGGAGAAACTGAAAGCACAAAGCCAGACCATACATTTAAAAGCAATACTAAAACGTTGGCTCACAACCCATAGCAGTCAATTCAGAATGCGAAACCTCCGTCTGAAGCTACCACCCAGGACAGTAAACAACAACCCTTATTACCATGGATTTTCACAGACCACAACTTGCTTGCAAGCAGAGAGATCCCCTATTTTGTCCTTGTCTCTGGTGTAGGCTCAAGTGGAGAAAGTCAAATATGAACCAGTGATAGAACAGCCTGGCTTTAGTTAGCCTGCCCCCACCCCCCCCCCCCGCCCCATGCCAACACTCTCCATCAAGATACACCTGAAATCCTCTTCCTTCCATGACATAGCTACTATCTGCCTGCATCTGAGGATTTCAGGCTACTACATGCATAAGATGCTAACTCCCTTGATATAGCAACATTTCCATACCTTATACTTATTTGGTCATCATTTGCCTAGTTTCACAACAGGCATGAAAATTACTATTAAGACATCTATTTAGATGACCACGTCTCTGGTGTCGTAGTGGATTAATCACCTTGCTGCTAAATACAGCGTGGAAATTCACATGCATGAGGTGTTGTTGAGAGAAGGACACAGCTGTCTACTCCTGCAGAGAGGCACAATCATGTGCAACCCAAAGAACAGATCTAGTCTGTCCTATCGGATTGTTCTGGATCAGACTCTATTCAATGGTAGTGGATTTAGTTTAGTTTTATTTGGGGGTACATAATTCAATCCAAAGAACTTCAAGTATATCAATTGTCATGAATATGCTTTATGTATTTGCAAACATATTTGTGGTATTAAAAATCAAAATATTCTAGAAATAACTGGCCTAAAGATCAAAATTATGACAGCTTGTATCTGGATCTTACTAATCTCTATCTCTCCAGGCTTCACTGGTCTTCCCTACCCAGGAAGCTGTCCATCATCTACAAGGTTAGCCTAAATGAATCGTACCGAAGTGAATGCAGACCTTTGCCAGAAGAGTCAGAATCAACAGGATTGAAAGGCTAGGATAGTAGTGCCAGGAAGTCTTTGAGGTCATTTGATTCTGTAAACTGGAAATTGAGCCCAAAGGAAACAAAGGATACAATTAATTTAAATATGATAGCAATTTTGCAAGCCACTGCATGGGCCAAATGGTCCTGTGTAAGCTTCTGTTGAGCCCATTTTAATCAGAGCTATATTGGACACTATCTCTGAGGCCTCTAGTTCTTTCCTTAAGCGATGACTTTGCCGAAGTCACTGCAATTGCCCTGCAGTTTGGTTAAAAAATTTGTTCAAATATTGAGAGTTAAAAGTCAATTTCTTATTCTCACTTGGACTATTATAAACCCGTGGTAGCATTAGAACATCCTATCAACTAAAACCAGAGGCACAAGGCCATTCATGAAGCACACATGGACAATGTATTGTGATGTTTTGGTTTTTTTTTCTCACTTACTTTAGATTTTAGAAACTCTGACCAGAATACAATTTATTAAATATCCAAATTTATCTACATAAAAACACAAAAGTGCCTGCTTAATTTAAACTACAAATGCAATGACTATTAGCAGGCACTATCTGTAAGTAAAAAGTAACATCAGTCCTGTGCAGATTGTATGAGATAAATATGTTAAACTTCATGTGTAAAGTGGAGCAGAGAGATCAAAAAGTACTCATTGAGAAGCTTCAAAACAGAGGAAAAAGAAGTGATCCTTGCCCCGCCTCCACTTCCTACCCCGAGAAGAGACACTCCAAGGGGAGACCCACTATTGGGTGAGTACTTGATGGAAAGGCTTTCAGGAAGAGATATCAAAGTTTCCAGTTATATAGGAAGAAGAAGGCTTTCATGATGAAGTAATGCGGCCATGGTGTAAATATGATGCAACCAAGGAAACCAGCGTAAAAAATGAGGTTCAAAATCAGGCCAGCCAATGACTGTTTTCATTTTGTTTTATCTGTCTGCCAAGGTTAGGATCAAAGTATATGGTGAAAATCCATGAGTACACCTTCCACTTTTAATAACACCTTCATCCTAAAATCCCATTATTGCTTAAAAAGCTCCCCCCCCCCCGCGCCCCAAAATAAACCTAGCCAAACAAACACAGAATCCAAAACAAACCTCTTCCTTTTAGCTTACTTGAAAGAACCAGCCCCAAGTTAAAGTAAATGTCATCACCACAATGGTTGGTTTGAGTTAAGTAACTAATTGCTTTACAGCAAATTACCCCCAACACTTTGTGAGGCTGCCAAACCCCCTCCTGGGGTAATGAGCATCACTGTGCTTTTTGGCGACTGGGTCCCATCTGTGTCTGTGGGCTTCGGCTTTCATGTGCAAGCTCCTCTCAGAAGGAGCACAGAGGATCTGCAATTCATGTCAGGGCACCCAGCCAGAGAAACGCCTGCCAACTATCAGCGTCAGATTTTGTGAGAAGAATTAAGTTACTTAAGTCCTCATTCTAGCTCAGTGACACTGCTGATGGATGAAAGGTTGGGCTGATTAAATATACATTTCCTTCCTGCTGGGCAAAGGTAATTTGGAAGGGAGTGTGCATGGTGATGATTAGGACTTGGACATTTGACAGTGACCTACCTATTTTCAGAGACACTCCTGTGGCCCTGTGCAGGAAGTGGTAGGCTTCTCGGGAAGGTCCTTTCTTCTAACCCCTTAGGCTCTCCGAGGGACAACGATCAGGGTGTCTGCTCCCAGAAACCATCTCAAAGACCTTAAGTAGCAATATTGCTCTGTATTACAGGGCTAGTATACGGAGGAAAAGATTCCATAGCGATAAACTGGTCTGTTCAGGGTGATTGGCTTTCTTAAGTGCTAATCCTACTGGGCCTGGTTTTGTGGTTAGATTTATCCCCTTGTATTCTTCAGAGTTACCAGACAACTTGGAATAGAACAGGGATAATTTTATGCATTATGTTTCTGAAGAGTTTCATGATTTATGGCGCTCTCTATACATCAAATATACCATACTGTGTAACAAAAAATGTTGGCATCCACATGTTACTCTTCTTAAAATGATCCAGAAGTCTCATCCCTGGAAAATGAGCTTGGATTAAGTTGTGATAATAACTTAAAAAAAGTTGTGATAATAACTTAAATTTTTGAGAATAGAGGTGAAAAGTAAGCTCTCAAGGATAGAAACTGAAACTGAATGGGGCATTTCTGTAATGATACAGGCTGGCAAGTTGATTCTAACACATACTGACCCTCTTTGACAAAGTAGACCTGCCTTCCTGAAGAAAAAGAGGGAAATCATAAAGACCCTGTATTCAATTCTATTTCATAGAGATTTCTAACTTAATCATAAGGTGGTTGGCTCAAACCCACTGGTTGTTCCATGGTGAAAGGATGGGTTGACCTCCTTAGCAGAAAGTTAAGGGAGCAATGCTGTGCCTCACATGGTCACCGATGACTTTGAATCACTTTGACAGGGGTGTCTGTTTGTGTTTTGGAGCCTTAAGCAGGATAAAGTGAAGCCAAAGTGAAACCATCTGGATGAATGCAACTGTGAGCGTGAGACTAGAATGGAGGACACAAAATTAATGGCTGCATGACCCATTCCTCTCAAATCTAAACTGACTCCCAACCACTTCATAGAGTAAGTTGCAAATCTTGATGGGAGCAGACAGCTTTATTTTTCCTCCATGGAATAGTTCGTGGATTTGAACCACTGAAATTTTTGTTAACAATCTGCTGATTAACCCATATGCCACCAGGGCTTCTAATAACCATAGGCCTTTGAAAACAAGAAAATCATCGCAAAATCATGACTGGCTATATAACTAACTAATCACCATTGCAGGCATTAGCTGTGTTCAATGGACTATGATTTGCATGTGCACACAACTGGAGATTCGAGAACTTAATGGGATTTGTTCTCAGGCCGCTAGACTACACAACTAGACTACACAACTAGGTGTGACTTAAGATTACTGCGCTCCAGTGTCTCAGGAGTAAATCGTTATGGACAGACCCAGGCAAGTGCCTGAGGACAAGACTGCCCCCACCCGGACAGACTAATGGAATTGAAATTCATTTGTCATACGCACATGCATGCATACACACACACTCAAATTGAGGAACTAATCACCAGGTTTAAGTACCTACAGGACTGTTTGTGGGTTTGAATCCCTGACAAATATTAATAACTGATTGTTATAAAACCAGGACTCCATGAAAAGAAGTTTTGCTCAGTCCAGTGCTGCTGAGTAGATTCCAACCTATAACCACTCTGCAAAGCAAGGTAGAATTGTCCCTGTGCGTTTCTGTGGCTATTACTTTTCTATGAGTAGAAAGGCTTATCTTTCTTCTATAGCACACCCGATGGTTTTGAACTTCTCACCTTTTGATTCACAACCCCTCATGCCACCAAGGATCCTTGAAAGAAGATCAAACCTTTAGAATTTCCCCAAGGCAAGCTATTTATTTATTTATTTTTCTTCTTGGTCATCAGAATTATTCATTTGAGATCTCTGAAGTAATTTCATCATTGTAAATCTGAGCATGCACTTTAGTTTCCAGGATACCCCAGAGAATAAAACAGGCACAAAGTTAAAAATGGGAAAGAATTAAAAAAAGAGAGACACGGTCATAATCTAAATGAAGAAGCCTACACTTTGGAGGAAATTAAAGCCTCATGCCTTAGTGTAGAGCTGTACATTCTCTGGGCTGATGCACTTTCTGCCTTTCAAGACATGCCTTCTTACGTCCATGCCACGAGGAGGACTCTCACCATGTTTTAAATAAGGACTCCTTATCTAAAGGACTGAGCATATTAATCTGTGATGTACACATGCTATGGAAGTGACAGGGAAGCCCTTTACTCACATCTGGAGATGGACATAGAACCTTCAGGTGACACTGACAAGGTTGAACAATGTGAGTGAACTTCAACACTCTCAACAAGGAGGATGCTCCAGTGAGAGCTAAGGCCAGAACCAGACATGGGGGAGGACTTGTCTGAACACTCGGTGCTCTTGGCAATCTAGTCACTCACAGCCATAGGCGATCTGGGCATTGAGACAAGAAGGAGTTGGCAGCAATAGCTTGTCCAGGGCTTACCTGCAGGTCTCTTATCGCTATGAAGCCCCACCTCTGAGTCTCTTGCTCCAGCCAAACTGACACTGACTCCCTCATGGTGTCCCAGCCTGAGGCTGATGTGCCTGGCATGCCACGCCACACTGCCTTTCTGCCGACCTTCAGCCTGACACTTGCTTGTTGCCTGTTCTCCTGCCTAACAGTTACCAGCCACACAAGTGTGTATTTACTCCTGTAACATTGTGTTTGCCTTGTACTCAATATTTTGAGCAAATCCTTGGTTTGCTGAAATTACTTATTGTAAATTGCGATTGATTTTGCCTGTTAATCCCTCCAGTAAAACTGACATTGTGGAAAGACAATGAGTTTACCTGAAGCATCATGTGCATGGTGGATGACTTCCTTTGAGCGCTCTCCACAGTTCTTAACTAGGTCTGTGTAAGCAAATGTGTATGCGTGGAGGTGAATTTTCATTTTATTTTATATTTTATGCACAGTGACTACCACAGTATTCTTGTCTTGTTCCTTATTTCCTTTATGAAAATGTTCTAAAATATGTAATTTTTCCTGAAAATATGTAATGGAGTACATATCCTAATATTTTTCTAGCTTGTCAAAATAGTCAAAATTAATTTACCCTCATTCTATTAGCCATGTACCACCGAACCTTTCTGGCCATGGATAGAGAGATCCAATGGTACAAAATGAGTGCTTTTTCAATTCTCCTTCTAAAAACAGAATAGACAACATGTATTATTTTTAAGATAAAGCATTGCAAGATATTTTTCCATATTCTTTTGAAATCATTTTTATACCATAAATTCATATAACAAAAGAAGCAGAAATGCAGGTTCACTAAGCTATCTTGTCTGGGACACTTGTCTTCATTAATACTTCATAATGTTTAATTTCATTAATTCATTTTGCATTGCTCTTGAAAGTATCAAGTATTCATATTTACATTTCAATGCAACTGTATTGCACAAGTGAGTTTCATATACTTATTATTACAAAGTTACTGGCTAGGACAACTTAATAATAAAGCAAATTCATTATGCAAATGTCAAGCTATTCTCAGCCATTCAGCCTTTAAATGCTTCAGCAGAAAATAGGTTATAGAGCTTGCTTTTTATTTCAATGACTTGTGAGAATGATAAACTTCTGATATATAATTGTATTCCTGGAAAATATGCTGAGAAAAATAGAATATTTGTATTAGATATATTAATCATCAAAATCCTGGAGATACAATTTTAAAGATATGCACATTGTTTACAGTTTAGATTATACTGTTGCATGTTGGTGTGCCAACCAGTCAATTTTGAAGGAGAGTGACTGCATGACAGTATAGCAGTAGGTTGTCCATTTTATGAAGATGTTTTACCAGATTTTTCTTTTCCAAAGTGGCTGGTTAGTAATGGAATGCTTAATTCTTGCACTACAGAGCTCCTGACAGTAATAATAGAAATTGTTTTTAATAATATCCACTCTCTCTGGAAGGGAATTTAGAGATAATTGGATGAACTCAACATCTTTCCTTCAGATGCAGTTGTCGATGTAGAGAAAAACTACATGTCTTGCCTAAGACCTTGTAAGTAAGTAGCAATGGGGACTTGACCAGATTCAAGTTATTTGACACCAAGAAAATGTCACTTTTCAATCTAGCATAGCAGGTGTTAATTTGAGTGGTAAATTTGTTTTATTTCTTCTGAAAGAGTGAAAAATCTGCTCACAGTTTTTATTTTGTGATTTAAAGGACCTTTTTTTTTAATTCCTAGTCTTTCAATGATCCTGGGAACTATCATCCTAGGTAATCTATAACTTTTTCTCTATTTTATATAACGGCTTTGGGTTAGAAAGTACTTATATAGTTTATAAGAGCTATTTGTAAACATTGTTAAATGTGTTTTAAGAAAAGTGCAGAAATAAAAGAATTATTAATTTTGAGTAGTATTTTCCATTATGATTAGAGAAACCATATTCTAAAGAGTTTAGGAGTTTCAACCAAAAATTGAATCACTGAAATCGAGCTGATTCTGTCTCATATTGACCCTTTAGGACAGAGTAGAACTCCTTCCCCTGTAAGTGCTCAAGATTGTGTTTTATTTACAAGAGTATAAAGCTCTGTCTTTCTCTGTGACTGGCTGGTGATTTAGAACTTCTAGCTTTGTGGATCACAGCTGGACTGTAACAACTAAGCCACTTGCGCTCTGACATTAAATAAATATTACTGACCATAGATTTAAAAAATGAAGATGAATATTCTACAGTGAAACATCTGATCCTTGTCTTTAAATTTGTCACAATTAACTCGGGATCCCAAATACTCAGACAGGGAAAGCGGAAGCAGAATGTTGGCTCAGGACCTGCCAGAATATACTTAGTGTATGTCACATATTCCTGAACAAATGATTTGATAAATTAAATCAGAGTGATGAGCACTGCAAACAAAGGACATATTTGAGGTAGCATTCAATTCAATTTGAGGTAGCTTTGTATGTCATTGGCCCAGTTTAAAGACAGTAAAAAAGAAACCAACCCTGATGCCACAAGAAAAATCAAGTAGGCAGAAAAGAGCACAGTAGGAATTTGCGTAACAAAATTAATCAAAATTCTAAAATGGTCTTTTCTTTGACAAAGGCACAAGTAAAAGGTGTGGGTATGTCACTGCACATACACACATATACACACACAGACACACATATCAAAGGAACAATGAATCGGCCTGTGTTTTTAGCGTGTTTCTTTTCAATATTTTTCTGTCTGTAAGTGGTTTTTCTTTCAGAAATGTGATTTTTTTGAGAATGCTAACATAACTCCTCGATCCTCGTCATGTGCATATGGACATAGTTTTTGCTTTTCTGACTCAAGTTTCTTATCATTATACATATGCTACAATCATTTGCATTGTTTATATCTTTAAAGAGAAAGCCTGACCTGTATATTTCCATGTTTGTTTGTGACAATCTGCTGGATGATGGAAAGCTTATTATAAGCTCAGAAAATCAACACCTTTTTACCAAAAGACAGACTGTCTTAAGTAGAAAAAGTTATGAGGGAAAAAAAAGGAAAAATCCCAATCTCACAACAGATGCTGGTGTTTCTGCAAATTATTAACCTGTCTCTAAGGCCCATTGTTAAAAAAGCAATGCAAGTTAATTGTCAACATATAAATTAATTTGGAAAGTTAGCTTTCACAATGCCCTTTAGTATGATGTAAATTCTTGGGCACTAAATTGTTAGTAAATTTAAGCAGCATCTTGAATTCCAAAGTTATAGTTCATCATGTAATTTCAAAACAAAATGCTTGATAAAACAGGTTTAAAATATTTAATGAAATTCATTGAACTGTGGACACTTTTGTATAGTTGATTTTTTAAATTAGACTACATTTTGTTGCTATTAATGACACTTTCCATAAAATGAGATTCACAGATCTTGTTCAAACCTGTCTTTCTTTTATATATAAGATAAAAGCTTTATAAGCTATCCCATTTTGGAGGCTCAATTCTGATTTATAATGACCCCATAGGAAGCAATATTCCATAAGATTCTCAAAGCTTCTCAATTTATTAAAGTAATTACCAAATCTACTTTGCACCTAGCTGTCAGTTTTTCTGTTGCAGCTGAGAGCTTTACCGCTATGCCACCAGGACTTCTATCATAGATAGAGATAAGAGGAACTAGATAATTATGTGAGCAGTGGTGGAGTGGTTATGCATTGGACTACTAACTTCAGGATTAGAAGTTTGAAACTACCAACTGCTTCTCTGGCCAAAGATGAGAGTTTCTACTCCCACAAAGAGTCATGGTCTCAGAAACCCACAATGGAAGTTTTACCCTGTCTTATAATGCTACTGTGCGTTGAACTCAATGCTGCAGCAGTGAGTTTGAGTATAGATATAAATGAAAAGAAACAGATTGGTATAAATAAATAGATACAGGTGGATAAACATTTGTAAATATAAATATATAGATGTAGCCATTATTTTTATTCTGTCTTCCACAAGCTTTTTGAAGTCTTTTTAGATATACATACATGTTCATAGAAACCTTATGTGCAACAGGCACAGCACTGACTGA
>PVJH01029984.1:0-25438 GCA_004026705.1 Nesogale talazaci | reverse complement strand
TGGTCAAGGTTACCATTTTTCCATTTGCTGTCAATAGTTTTTTTAGATGGATATTTTAAGATGATGCAAATAATTTGCATCTTAAATTTGGGAACACTTTTGGTAGCATCTAGTGGTGTATCTTTGTTTTAGTTTTTAATATTTTCTGCTTTTTTTGGGGGGGGCACCACTGCCCTTTGGTGGGAGTGGGAGGGCCAGCCTTGCTCCTGGAGAGCTGCTGCTGGATTTGAACCTCCAAGCCCATTGGCTGCAGTCCCGTGCTCAACCACTGTGCCACCGGGTCTCAGCCCTCTTCTGCTGTCTTTTGGGTTGAAATTTTCCTCAGTTTCACTTTGTCACTGCTGTTGGGTTGTATTAACTTTTTATGAATATGAAATCTGTATATGAATTCCATATGTAACTTAATAGAGATGGTAACTGTGTAGTTGTAAATAGGTAAGGATCCCTGGCAGGGTAACGGTTACACATCGGGCTGCTAACTGAAAGGTCAGCAGTATGGAACCCTCAGTCAACCCATGGGAAAGGAGGGGTTGTTTTGGTCTGCCAATGCACAGGGGGAATTCCACCCTGCTCTACAGGAGCATTATGAGATTAAAAAAGACTCAGTGCAGTGAAAGTTCTAATAATGAATTTTCAATTTCTTCTGTGTGCATTTATATGTTTGGTCTAAAAGATCCACATGTTACTTTATATGATTTATGCATTTACAAATTATAGCACTATAGCATTATTTTTTTCAATGATTTTATTGGGGGTTCTTACAGCTGTTATAACATTCAATACATCATGTGTATCAAGCATATTTGTACACATGTTTCCATCTTCATTTCCAAATATTTTCCACTTGAGCGCTTGGTATAAGCTCCTCTTTCCCCCAACTTTTTTTTTTAAATAAATCATCTTTTGGGGGGGACTTCATAGATTTTTATATCCTTATGTGTTACGGCAAATGTTATTGAATTTTGCTAAGCAAAGTAGACAGACACAAAGAGGAAGACGTTCAATGAGATGGGCTGACACATCGGATACAACCGTGGGCTCAAGAATAAGAATGACTGTGATGCAGTGCAGAACTGGGAAGTGTTTTGTCCTGTTGCACACCATGTCATTTTGGGTTGACAAGACTGGATGATGCCTAACAACAACAATAGAAACAAAATATACCTTTCTGTCCTGGCTATTTTGTGTCTGGCCACGAACGTTCACTTGCAACTAACGTTTTTTTAATTGTTGTTGCTTGAATGAACACGGCGCTCAATTTTACTTTCTCTGGGTAATTTTCACTTTGTGGCTATATTGAGGACTTTGCAATTCAATTGTTCAATGGCATCTGAATTAATTTAAATGGTAGGTTATTTTGAATAAAGTCAATAACTACATAGATTCTAATTTCATATGACCATAATTTCGTTGATTTTGGATTAATAGCTTCTGGCAAAAAAATTTTTGAGTCTGAAACTGCCTTTCGTTTATGCAATCTTTGCGTGTGATTTTGCTGGAGCCAGTTTAAGATGAAAGGTCAAATGGTGATCTATCCATTTGAATGTCAAGTATTTATAGAAGAATGTCAAGTATTATCAATAATGTCCATATATTTTTCATTTTTGCTAAAAATATATAAAACTTTCTCTTGCTTGTTAGATACTCTATTCCCTTTATCCTTTTCCAATTGAGAAAAGACTGTCAACTCCTATTAGTAGAGTTAGGGGTTCTTGACTGAGAGTGTGCTAAATCTGTATACCAATTTTGGGAAAATTGACATTTCAAACTATTGAGTTTTCTAATACATGCATACAATATATTTGTATATTTAATGATGCTTTCTTTAATTTCATCAATGTTCTATAAATTTCATCATATATACATATATTTGGCAAATATGTTTTAAGATTTCTACCTATTTGTTTTGTTATTTTACATGGTAGTGTGTTTATTTCTCCAATATTTAATTGTAGCTAATAGAAAATCTTTTTTCATTAATCTTCCATTTTGAAATTTGGCTGTACTGGGGAATTGGTTTTTAGTATCGTCTATGTACTCCCATGGGATTTTCAACATAGATAAACGTGCCATATGTGAATAGCATCATTTTACTTATTTTTTATATACAATTTGATAGATAATTTGTACTTTTGCCTTGCATTATTTCATGGACTAAAATGACATTGGATTGGAATCTTTTTTTTTTTTTTTTACTTTTAAACCATTTTATCGGGACCTCATACATCACTTTAAACAATACCTAAATACATATACTCTGCCAAGCACCTTCACATGCCTGTTGCCATAATCATTCTTCAAATATCAGCTTTTTCACTTTAGTCCTTGATATCAGCTTTGCATCCTTTCCCCTACATCCTTGCTCCTTCCTCCCCCACCAACCCTCAATACTTCATAAATTAATATTGTTCTGTCACGTCTTATACTGCCTGACATCTCCCCTCGCCCACTCCACCGATGTCTGTCCTCCAGATAGGAGGTTATGTGTAGATCCTTATAGATGACTCCCTCTCTCTGCCCCACCTTCTCTCCACTCATCCAGTGACTCCATTCTCCACTGGCCCCAAGGGGTTCATCTCTTGTGGGTTCCCTGTATTTCAGTTCCCATCTCTACCATTGTAACTCCTCCAGTCCAGCTGGATTTGTAAGGTCCAATTGGGACCAAGACAGTTGGGGAGAGGAATCCTAGAGGAACTAGAGGAAAGTTGTAGGCTACATCACTACCTCACTGCAGCTTGACTGGCCTGTCTCCTCCCCATGACTCTCATTAGGGGTATCCAATTGCTCACAAGTGGGCCTTGGGTCTCCACCCTACTCTCCCCCTTCATTTGTAGTGATGTGATTCTTGTTCTTTCATGTATCAGATATATCAAGCAGGTATCATGAATCAGAGTTTTAAAAGTAGACATCCTTATTTTTTCTCAAATCAAAAAAGCTGTCACTATTAATTACATTATCTATAGATTTTTTTTGTTTTGTAGATGTCTTTACACAAGGTAAGAAAGGTCTAGTCTATCTCTAGTTGCTAAACACTTTGATATTAAATAATTCTTCAATTTTATCAATTCTTTTCATCATCTGTTGAGAGGATCACAAGATTATAATTTATTCATCAATGCAAGTACTAGGTTTGAAAGATAACTTTCTTATTGCACTTGAAGCATTTTCAACCCTAATTGTGAGCCAGAATATATTAACTCCCTAAACCAAGGGACAAAAGTTTGTTTGCTGAACCCTCCTGCACACTAGTGCAGTGAACTTTCATTGGTGCCTTAAGAATGCCTGTTTTTTAATATCTTTTCACCCATATAATAAGGCATTCTACTTCATGGGGTAGTACCGAACAGTGATCTGGATAGGTTTGCATATTTATCACAAAAAGAGTTCTTTCCCCCATCACCAGCAATCATTCAGTAATTAGCTAAGTCTTTGTCTCAACATGTGTGTGTTGTCTGTATCTGATAGGGTCAGAGGGGGGCATGCAAGAGTCTCTAAATTCTCATTTTATCTGTGACCTCAGAGGACCTACCATTTTCTCCTCTGTATAGCTTTTACCAGGTTTTAAATGATTCTAATTGAATTCCATTTTATCTGTTGTGAGTAAGCAAGGGCCTTGCATTGTACCTCATTTGTTTCTGTATACTTTCCCCTTTCCTTCTGAGTGGGAACTTGTTCCCTCCAATTCAAAAAATAGAAGTCCTTGGCTTTTGTCTGTTCTTTTTCAAATAAAATATATTCTATTCATACGGTTTCCCTGAAAGTGTTTGTTTTTTCTCAGATTTAAAGTTAGTTGATTGCTATAATCTCAGATTTCTTGCGGGTTTATGAAATAACACATAATTTCAGCTTGTTCCACTCATTTTCATGTGTCCCAATAAAATCTGGAAATCTTGTGTACTTTAAAACATGTGTTTTCCTTTTGTGGAACTTCATCTTATCTCATTTACCCTGTTACCTACTTTCAACTTTTCCTGAGCCTGGGGAAATTATACACTCTTTCTTAATTTCCTGGGGAAGCATTCACTTACCTTCAAAAAGCATCATCCACAAGACTTTTATTGCAAAAGTGGAGAAAGCATTCTTTCTGGAGCAGATTGCATGGATAGCCACGTGTAGTACTCTTATGACTGACTTACTCCATAATACCTTACTGTTATCCAGCAAGTATATTTATTCAAACTGTAAGATTCATTAAAGCAGGGATCTTGCGCCTGGCCAATGCCTACCACATGGTGGGCAATCAATGAATATTCCTCAGATGAAGTCTTTTTTTTCATTCTCATTTTAGATATCACAATAAGATTTAACTAGAAGTGTAATATTATATACAATTCTGAAGGTCAAGGTCTAGGATAAAGAGGGAATTCTCCCTAACTAGCAGAGCTTCATCTTTACAGACAAGCAGCTGGACGATGGTCAAAATCATCTGATTTCAACATCCAACAAAAGTCAATTCTGAACCTTGTTCTTCATCTTAGAAATGACTGCTAGCTCCTATATCTTGCATGCAGAGTGCCCTACAATGCCCTTCTCTGCACTACAGCCATTTATGACAATCTAAGTATAGAAATTATCAGTTTCAGTAATAGCTAAATCTGCTTAAAATGTCATTAAAGGTTTTGTTGCATAGTACCATAAAAACTCCCTAAATTCAATCAGAAATGCAAGGTATCACAAGTGTTAAATCAAATGTAACTTTCTGTTAAAGAAAATCTCTATGCTCTAGAAAGATGTGACTATGGATTGTAAAATTAATGAAGGTATGAATATCATATTGACATTCCCTCTTCCCCATAGCATTTATTAAGAGTTAATTGAAAATATTAAAGATAAGAAATTATGAAGGAAATATAAAACAAAGAATAAGCTAGGCTTAGTCTCTTGTTTGGGAAAAGTAATCAAGACTCTTAAGGATTTTTAAATGACTTTTTAAAATTAATGTCATTAATATCAGGAGGGAGTTTGTTTCTAAATCCTAATATAAATCCTAACTAAACTTCATATTTTGTCTTTCCCCTGACTTTTTTCCTAAAGATTATAGCATTGTCAAGTAAAATAAGAGGTGTTTAGGGAAAATTGAGATGAACTGCAAGGAGAAAGGAAGACACACATACTCTCTGTAGGTAATAATGGTAGGGACAGTCTGCAATCCCAGGGCGAACAACCAGGAAACTGCTTACCTGGCCCCAAATGCACAGACAATAGGCAGCTTCCCCAAACACTGAAGCATATTTCCTTAGGGAATACATTTAATTACTGTACTAGTCAAATCAATGGATATTCCAGTTATTTCCCCAGAGAATTCAACATTTATTCAACATTTACACAAGGAGAACCGAGAAATCCTTCACCGTCTCATGCTCTGTACCTCAGATAATTGCAGTTGAAACTTTTTTAATATATATTTTTAATTATAGACATGAAAATTGACCTAAACATTTTAACATATCAATGCTAACCTTATAAAGCTGCATCCCCCTTTCAGGCATTTAATTGCAGATAAATTCTCATCTGGATACAGAGAGGAATTTCAATTAATCTGAAAATATTCTATAAATGCAAATTTTCTACATAACCTCTTTTCTCTAATATATCTCATCACAAACAAAGTTGACTCTATATGAAATAGAAACAAAGAAAATCTAAAAGGAAGTAGAAAAAAAGGAGAATGAATAAAATGATTGATAGCTTACATCTAAGAATTTGGCATTTTTGAATAGCATACACATAGGTAAAATAATTCTCACAGTAAATATTTGCAAACTCTTGTAAACATGGAAGAACTTAAAAGATATTTCCAGAAGCAGAATTGTCAAAAGATACAAGTTCTTAAAGACTTCACAATAGCCCTTTATAGGGTTTATTACTGTCCTCAGCACAAATATCTACTATTACTTATTCCTGTCTCCATCTATTTGTAGAGACCACTACTCTTTGTGTTTGTGCACACAGTTTTAGATGGAAGGTGATGTCATTTAGGGGTTAAAGCAAAGGATTTGATGTCAGACAGCCTATAGGTCGATGCCCTGCTGCATTTCTTAATATATGTGTGTCTCTGAGTTGCTTACTTACAAGCCTCTTTGATAAAGACACAGTTGACTCATTCATAGACTAAATATTCATAAGGGCGGTCTCCCAAGTTAAATAGATCACGAATGCAAAGTGATAGACAGAGTGGCCATACAGCAAGGAGTCACCTATAATAATAAAGAGCACACTCCACTATGTCCTTAAAAGTCAGAAGTGTATAATAGGAACTTCTGTATTAGTAGGAAACAAGCCATTTCTTATATGGAAAGGACTGGCATTTTTTCCCCTTGTATTAGGGTACAAAGGACCTCCTTTTCTATTGTGGTTACCATTTCTAGAAAATCTAACTAAGGCTTCTATTGTCATCTGTTTACTTTGATTTGCTACTTCAAATCATCCATACTTTCCATTTACCAAAGGTGGTGGCAGGGACTCCAGGTACCCAATGGGCACTCATAAAGTTACGGACTTCCTGGCCTCACAGATGTTCTATCATTGTGGTCATATTTTGGACCCTGAAGATCTTTGTTGGAATTTTAGATTGAGCACTCTTTTATCTGTATGATTTGGCAAATAAAAATAACTTTTTTCTTATGTAAAAGTTAGGTTACTAGTTTCTCACAAGGTTATTAGAAAGATAAATGATTAATAAGAACTAGGTCTGTTTAATAGCAGGCAATAGCTTTCAACTTTTATTGTTTCCATTTTAATATAGTTCATTTAGTCTTGTGCAGAAATAAATATAAACTGAAAAAAGTTGTAAGACTTTAGATTTCACTATTTTAATTTATTTACAAGGTAAAAGGAGGATTCAGATTTCCCTTCCCAAATAATTTGTGAAATCTACTTTTAAAAAATATAACTTTAAAAAATATAGGGGCTGAGCCGGTGTGGCATAGTGGTTGTGTATGCGACTGCAGTCCACTGGTTTGGTGGTTCAAATTAAGCATCAGCTCTCCAGGTGCAAGGCTGGGCCTCCTACTCCCACCAGAGGCCAGTCATTCCCCTCAAAAAACACCCCCAAAATACCTAGAGGGGGCTTTTATCTGATAATTTATTAGGCAAAAAGGAAGGTAACTGAAGATTTCAGACCTCTATGGTTCTGACTTGACTGTTGAAGTGGCTTCTATTAAGTCTGCTGAAAAAGTTGTGTTTCCAATAAAGACACTCCATATCTCACATTATACTATATTGAAGACTACAAACTAACAAGATTTGATATGTGTGTTGCATTTTTAGGGGAAATAATAAAAAAGCTATTTATCTTTCTAACTCCTGTCTTGACAAACTATGAGGTCAGTTGAAAA
Source organism: Nesogale talazaci (assembly GCA_004026705.1). Classification (NCBI taxonomy): domain Eukaryota; kingdom Metazoa; phylum Chordata; class Mammalia; order Afrosoricida; family Tenrecidae; genus Nesogale; species Nesogale talazaci. The sequence goes on along the minus strand of PVJH01029984.1, from coordinate 18,101 downwards.
TATTTTTCTCAAGTTAAGTCATATTCCTTGTATCTCTGTTCCCACACATAAAATAATAATTAGTAAAATGAAAGTCTTTGTACCCAGCAAGCCAAATTTTAAAAGAAATATTGCATATTCAATTGTTTCCCCTCTAAATTCAACCAATTTTTTTTCCTTCTTGCTATCCTCTCTAACATCTTGTGCCATCCAGATTTCCATCATAAAGAATTTGATGTATTACCCAGAGGGCTTAAAGCTATAGTGATGCTAATAACTCATAAAAATAATCAATTTAAGTTTCACAATTAAAGTTTTAGAATCAAGGTCTAAGGATTAAAAATTAATAGTCTATTGCCCTACCTCCTCACCTCCCCCCACATACCTCTTTCTGGGATTTTAATTTCTCATTTTAAAGTAAATAATTACATGTATCTCTGAATTTCTACTATTGCTTAGCAGTGTCATGCCAACACAGAACTTCAAGGTCACATCTGAATCACTCAGAAAAATTAACCTGTCGATTCCTTTTTTAAAAACATGGAATGGCATGTTAACATAATACATTCAAAATTTAAGGAAGGGGCTGAGCCCCGGTGGCGTAGTGGTTGTACGCGGGACTGCGGCCCACTGGCATGGAGGTTCGATTCCGGCTCCCAGGAGCAAAGGCTGGGCCTCCTACTCCCACCACCAGGGCAGTGATGCCTAAAAAAAAAAAAAAAAAAAAAAAATTTAAGGAAACATTAAATTCACGGCAGCATACTAAACTAAGAATACAACATAATTAAGATTTGATCCTTGTGCTGTGTTTTAGGCTAAGTTAAAAAAGAGATATTTCTTTCCCTTTCTTTTGTAAAATATTTTACATAAAGGTCTTGGTATATATGCACATATAGTTATTTTAAATGCTTTCCACTTTAAGAAAATAGAAGTGACCTTGTACATATCTAACGGACTCTTGAAAGCTTAATGCTTTTTCTAACCTTCAAAGAATATGCTCAGGGTGTTTTTCTTTTTCCAATGATTATTAAAATATGCTTTTTAAATAGCAGTTTTTAAATACTCACTAGGGAAAGGGCGTTAATAGGACTTACTTACTCACTATTTACAAAGCAAAGACTTTTCCAAAAACAACCATGATAGTTAATATGCTTCTGCATCTATGTTTATTTTAATGCCATTCCATTGCATTCAGATCGTGTTATATTAGCAGGACACAGATATGAAGGGAAGTGATCAGACATCTATACTGACTATCCCTAGTCTTCTTTGCGTGCTTTGGCACTTTCCCCACACCCAAGCCATTATAATTCAGAAATTAAGTGATTTTTTACTGGTATGGTTTAGCTATGCCTCATGGAGCCAGCCAGATCAACTCTTGATCACACAATGATCTTCCTGGTTTGGATTAGGGAAGAGGACAGAACAGAACAGAAAAGGATGATGGTATGACTAGGAAACTCAAATGATAGATCAGAACTTTTTTAATCTCTGCATTTTATTGTTAAAGGAGCATATTTTAATAACTTATGGCATGCCCTTTTTGTGTGTCGTGGGCATTATATCGGAGACATACATAAATGATGAGGTAATTATTATGAGTGGAGCAGTGGAAGCTATCAGCAGCTTTGTGGAAGAAAGACGAGGTTTTCCCCTCCCATAAAGAGTTACAGGCTTAGAAACTCGCAGGGTCACTATGAGGCATAAAATAATGCTTGACCTGATAGAAGTAAGTTTGAGTTTGGGGAGGGATGTATTGTATTCATATATTGTTTTATCTTACATTGACTTGGTCAAGTAAGCTAAAAAATCATCCCAGATTAAATATTTTGTCTCTGGATGACTGGAAAACATTAACCATTTCAAACAAGACCTCCAGAGTTGAAATCCTATAAACTAGCCTTATATCTGTTAATTTTTCTCTTCCTGTATGTTTGTGATAAAAAATAGAATTAAATCTATCCTACTTAATAATATTGATATTTATCTGTCTAATGATTGTCAATAGAAAGTAGAAGAGCACATTGCAATCATCTGAGAACATTTTCTTTCTTCACATACCAATACTGAGACCACACAGGGTTTAAGGTCTGGAAGTGAAGCATGGACATTCATATACTGTTGAAAACTGTGTGCTGGTAAACAGAAATCTGTTTGAGGTTTCTTTCAAGGTAGTGATAACCTGTTAAATCATTTTATGACCTCAGCTTTGCCATCAAATCAGTATTGGTTCATAGTTACCCTACAAGAGAGGACAGGTGAGTTTCCAAGAATATAACTTTCTAAGAGAGGAAAAAGCCCTGTGTTTTTCCCATGAACAATGTGTTTTTAAACTTTTGACTTTGTGGTTAACAGCCCGATGCGTAATGACTGTGCTACCAGGGTCAATACAAACTTTAACAACAGATTAAATAATTAATTCAAAGAGTTTCAGTCAGATTGTTCTTGGAATTGTTTGAGTGATCCATAAAGAAGAACAAATAAAGCCCTGGGAGTCATATGGAGTGTAGCTTCTTCCTGCCCTCGGTGGGACCTAGAGAAGTGCAAACACAGGCTCACAAGGGTGATCAGAGCCAAAAGGCAAGAGACAGATTCAGCTGTTTGCTTCCACTGTTCTTCTAAAACAGATTTCTTGCTCTTGGCTTCTAAGACTTATCTCTTTTTTTATTAAAAGACAAACCGTTAAACACTGGCCCATTAAACAGAAGGCTGTCAGTTCAAACACAATCTGAAACACTACAGAAATAATGTTTAATCAACTTCTGAACGATCTCAGCCACACAGCTCCTTGGAACTGAATGTACTCCTCATATTTATCATTGCAATGAGTATAAATCAACCTGATACCATCTAATGGCAGCAAGAATTTCTGCTTATATCATTCTTGCTTTTATTGTCTACTCAAAATTCTAACGTAAACTATACAATATATCCTGGTTCTGACATAATAGGTATATAATCCAGGGATGGAGATGTATGGTTCTTGTTTTGGTTAGGTGTCCTTGAGTCAGCTCTGACGCATAACTACCCTGTATCCATCTGAATGAAACTCTGCTTGTTTCTACATGTTGCTCACAATTGTTCTTATATTTGAGCTCATCGCTGCAGCCACTGCATCAGTCTCTCTCCTTCGGGGACTACCTCTGTTTGCACTGCCCCTCCACCCTATGTCACAAGGTGTCTTTCTCCTGGGACAGATTTCGACTGATAAAAAAAAAAAAAAACACTTAAGACAAAATCTCACTTCTTTTCCTCTAAGGAGCATTCTTGTTGTACTTCTTCCCAGACAGAGTTGTGTGTTCTTTTAGCAAACCTTAGTATTTTCAATATTCTTCACCCATACCATAGTTCAAATCCTTTGAGTTTCCTTATTCAGTGTCCAACTTCCACATGCGTATTAGACTATTGATCCATGCCTTGGGTCCTATATAGGTCAATCCTTGACATGGCACCCTTCCTTTTAAATATTTTAAAGAGATTTTGTGCGGTCCATTTACCAAATTCAATGTGCATTTTGATCTCAAGGTTGTGGCTTTTCCATGAATAAGGTTTATTTTTACATAATAGTGAATAAAACATTATTCTTTGCCAGATTTTAGTAGCAACCACTTCTCAAGTATGCCTAGGTCATCAGCAAATGCTCTATTTTAAAATTTTAATGAATAATATTTTCTTGCATGGAATAGATACCAACTTAAATGTCCTAATTAGTAGAGGAATTTTATTTATGATTTTCATGGCTTAGTGGGTAAATTCTAAGTGTGTCTGGTGATTGGGATCTCATTCATGTCAGAAGCAGCCAATTGTATTATTACTAAATGGTGGTGACGTTAGAATTTTCTTTCAAAATTGACAGGAAAAAATCATATAGAAAATTTTCCAATACCTTGCTAAACTTAAAAGTAACCTCTCTGGCTATGATAGTAACTTTGCAGAATTGGTTGCAAAGAGCACACAGGTGACATGAGCAATCTGATGGTGCATGAGGCACATAACAATGGTGTGACTTGATGTGAATAAAAGTGGAAGGGAAAACAATGGGAAAACCATATTGAGCACTATATTTCAAGAGTTTTACTCTATTTTTTTATTTTAACTTCATTATGGACCAGTAAAAATAATATATCACAAACAACCAATGTAAGCACGACACTAATCATTGACCTTTCAGCATTCATGGAACACATTGAGAAGAGCACTTTGGTACAATACATTATCAAACCTGTACCTCTCTGTGCATGCAATGACTCAAGATGCACTGCTAAAATTGGTCGAGTGTGGCATCTGTCACATGAGCAACTTACTGAGAACACTGGACTATAGCCAACGTTCTGTCAAATGAAGCATTAGGTTGGATTTTTTCCTTTGGTTCTTAATGTCACACACTTTAAAAATTATGTGTCTGGAGAAGTTCAGGATTAAAAGAAAACTCCTTCCTAAGAAGAAGGACCAAGTGGGAGGGCTTTCTCTACATGACTTTAGGACCAATTGTATGGCCACAGTGGTCAAAATAGTGTGGTACTGGTATAATGACAGATATTCAGACTAATGAAAAATACTGAAAACCCAGAAATAAAAGTATGAGCATACAGACAACCTATCATTGATAAGGGCCCCAAAATATCAAATGGAAAGTATATGTGCTCTTCGGCAAGTGGTGCTGGAAAAAATGCATAACTACCTAGAGAGAAATGAAGAAAGACCCTTACCTCATTTCATACACAAGAATAAATTCAAGACGGATCACAGATTTTGAGGTTAAACCCAATACTCTTAAGGTCATCAATGAAGGAATTGGGAAAAACGTAAGAACTTTGGCAGAGGGAATATGTAGGCTATCAAAATTAGAGGACACAAATACAGATGAGTTACAAACATCTGTATACATGAAAAGAATTCACCAAGAGAGTAATAAGAAAGCCCACAGACTGGGAAAACACCTTTAGCAATGACACATCAGAGAAAATCTACAATACTTTGCTAGCTTACAAAAAGCAAAAACAAAACAAAACAAAACAAAAAGTAATTGCCCACTGAGGAGGTGGGCAAAGGACTTGAACAGTAGTTTCCCAGAGGCAGAAATCTGAATGGCCAATAAACATATGAGAAAATGTTCCCGGTCATTAGCCATAAGAGAAATACAAATTCAAACAACTATGAGATACCACATAACACCCTCACAAATAGCCCAATTCAAAAAGTGAGAAAGTAATGAGTGTTGAAGGACTATGGTGAGATAGGAATTCTGGTCCCATGTTGGTGTATATATAGGCATGTACAGCTATTTTGGAAATTGATATGGCAATATCTAAAACAGAAATTAAGATATATGACCAAGCCATCTCCCCATACTGGGCATATGCCCAGAAGAGGCAAGCAACAAACCACAGCCAGACATCTGTGCTCCACTGTTCATCATGGCACAGTTCACAATTGTAAGGATTTGGAAACCATCCAGAGTTCCATCCCAGATAAATGGAAACTGTGGTACATACATACACTGGAATACTATGGATCCCTAAAAAGCAGTGATGAACAGATGAAGCACCTGGCCGCAAGGGAAGACTTGGATGAAATTATGCAAAGCACAGTAAGCCAAGCACAAAAGGAAAAGTACAAAGGAATTGCCTGAGGTAAGCTTTAAAAAATGAAAACAGGACATGGGGAAAAAGCTACTGCAGGCAAACATTCTTGGGATGTGGTCCAGGGGCGGGACCAAACTGAAGGATATGTATGGCATCCAACTAAAAAGAAGGAGAAAAGAAAGAAGAAAAAATTAAAAAACATAGGTAGAGGGCACCAGTGCACCCAAGGGGATGATGCTGTTTATATAACCACAGGAAAGGGAGCGAGGGATCAGACTTCAGCCTGCTGTACAAAGAAATGAATGCAACATAGTGGCAAGAATCAGGGAAACAATAGAGAGGTCTGTGGGGCTGGCTCAATCCCAACTACATGGACAATCCCTCCCCGCCCCCCTGCCCCCTCCACAACCAAAGAATTCACTTCAGAAGAAACCACTGAAGCTACAGCTCAGGGAGAGAGACTTATCAGAGCAGAGCACAAGGGAGCCAAGAAGAAAGAAGCCCCACCAAGCCCTGATGATAATATTCCTACTCAAAGCTGCCAATGCACAGAGGATCATCAGACCATCCCCAGTATGAGACACTAAGTCCCTCACTGACCCATAGCGTTATGAAGAACAACACTGAAAGCACAGTGTGGGAATTGTGCCTGATCTGATCCCACCCCATCAGGATACCATGCTAAGGGCCTGCAAATGGAGCAAAGTGATGAAGTTCCTGGGGAATACAAAAAATATTCTTTGGGGCCAAGCCATGACAGCCCATCAAACTCAACCAGAAAACACTCCTAAAGGACAACAAACAGACCTTGAACTATTTATAGGCTTTTTTGTGTGGTTGCTTCTGTTGCTTTTTTGGGGGGGTGGGGGAGTGGTGTTTGTTTTCTTTTCTCTGTCTTGCTTTTGTGCTTATTATTGTCTCAACATGTTGGTATAGATAAGATCAATGGGGGAAAAAAATCCAGAGAAGAAAACAAAAGGAACAATGATTCCAGGGGTATATGGGAGAGGGGGAAGTGGGAGGAAAGGAAGTGGGTGTTAACAAACACCAGGATAAGAGAACAAGTGATTTAAAATTTATGGAAAGAAGGGCATAAGATGCTTGGTAAAGCATGATCAAGGGCAACATAACCAGAAAAAGTTACTGAAACCCGAATGAAGGTCAAACATCATGATGGGACAAGAGGAAAGTAAAAGGAAATAGAGGGAAAAACTAAGAGGCCTAAATAAAGGTATGTACATGCATAAATATATTTATATATAATGTTAGGGAAATAGAAATATGTACATATATTTATATGTTAACTATTAAAGTAGCAGACAGACATTGGATCTCTACATGAAGTACGCCTTCAACACAAGCACAATTAGTTCTAATAATCTGGCATTTCATGATGCTCACTTTCCAACATGATTGCTGAAGAAAAAATGGATGCATAAGCAAATGTGGTGAATAAAGTTGATTGGGTTCACCTGTCAAATAATATAGTATCTAGGGTCTTAAAGGCTTGAAGATAAACAAGTGGTCATTTAACTGAAACACAACAAGACCCACAAGGATTAAACATCAGCTTGTGTGATCATGAGGGGTTGATGGGATCAGGTGTCAGGTATCAAAAACCCAGAATAAAAAATCACATCAATGTGAATGAGAGGGAGTGCAAACTGGAGACCCAACGCCCATCTGTAGAAAATTGGACATCTCCTTACAGGAGGGACAGAAGGTAGAGATAATCCAGGCAGGATGCAGTATAGCACTGATGAAGCATACAGCTCTCCTCAAGTTCCTTAATGTTTCTTCCCCTCTTCTACTATAATGACCCTGATTCTACCTTATAAATCAGACTAGACCAGAGCATGTACTTGGGTACAGATAAAAACTGGAAACACAGGTGATTCAGGACAGATAAACCCCTCAGGATCAATAATGAGGTTAGTGCTACCAGGAGGGGAAAGGGATGATGAGGGGAGAATGGAAGAAGCGATCACATTAATTAACCCTTTCCCAGGGGGACAGACAACAGAAAGATGGATGAAGGAAGACATCAGTCAGTGTAAGACATGAGAAAACAATAATGATGTATAAATTATCAAGGGTTCATAAGGGAGGGAGAGTGAGGAAATGAGGGGAAAAATTAGCTGATGCCAAAGGCTTAAGTAGAAAGAAAATGCCTTGAAAATGATGGTGACAACATATGTTCAAATGGGCTTGACACAATGGATGTATATCTGGACTATGATAAAACCTGTATGAGCCCTCAATAAAGCGATTTAAAAAACTATGCTTCTGTCTGTATCAAAGTTTTCCTTTTAATAAATCACAGCTCTATGGCCTGTATTAAACCAGAAAACCAAGTGACTAGTAAATCACTGTTACTGACTGGCTTTCATCTTCCAAGTAGAAATGGCCATTCAGTTGGGTTGGAATGATTATGACATAGAAAAGGAACATTGAGTGCTCCATTAGCACCACTCCATTCTTCTCTATGTGATTTTTGTTTTTCTGTATCATTTATCTCTTATTTTCCTCCATTACTATGAATACTAAATGTGAGGATCCTTCATTGTTGTACTTTCCTATCATCCCATACTTCTGTACCATAGTCCATACTCTCCTTCAGTCAAAGTAGTTTATACTCTAACTCATTTTGTTCATCCCTACTGAGAAGCTAAGTAATTACTAAATAACAACAAAAGCCCAACTATATTTTTCTTCAACTGATTAATAACAAATTATTTGTTATGATAGAGATAATATGAATTAGGTATCTACTATGTGCTATGAGCTGTGTTTTCACTAGGAATTTGAGAAAGTGTATATTTCTATTTCCTTGATTATTGGGAAATATATTCTAAAGATATATACCTTAACAAAATAATTAAAATAGTGTGTTAAGTACAATAAATATGCTAACACTATACACTGAAAGTATAGAAAAATAGATGGACTTAAAAAGGAAAGAAGTTGTAGGAGAATATACTTGTGAAATCTATAAAGGAAGAACTTTTACCACTCTTTTTCCAAGATAGTCATAAAGAATCCAGAAGACATGCTTTAGATCTCTCAGAAAGAAGAAAGAACAGATGCAAAGAATCACGATGAGAAAGAACGTGCTGGGGTACCTACAGCTATAAATGAAGGAGCAAAAAGAGAAAAGGCCCTGAGAGACTATTATTGTGAATGTTTACAATAAATTAGGGTAGTTAAACATTATAATGCAAAATAAAATAACACGAATATGATTAAATGGAATGTATGAGTTTTCCAAAACAACTTGACCAAAGTATATAGAGTGACTTGGAAGTAAAGTGTTAGGGCCAAAGTGCATCTAGAAAAAAAAAATCCACTGAAATTACACAGAATTGGATATTTGAACTAGGGATGAAGAGAACGGAAGAAAATATTCAAGATATTGCTATAACAATTGACATGGATTAATAGTCACATGTGCATCTGAAAGATGAATAATGAATAAGTACTGCCAAAGAAGAATCGATACATTTGGATAGACTGTTGGCAAGGATATTAAAAGCACAGAGGACTTCCAGAAGGACAATTAAATCTGTCTTAGAGGAATTACAGCTAAAATTCTACCTAGATGGGAAGATGGGAAGGCTTCATCCCAGAACGTTGGAGATGTTATTAGAAGAGTTCATTCATAGGGTGGATATTGGGGGTGGAGATCAAGTATGGTAAAGGACAGAGTCAGCCAAAAAAATAATAAGACGACCCTCAGAAAGATGTACTGACACAGAGACTGTAACAAAAAGACTAATCATAACAATGTAGAAGTTGGCACAGAGTAGGGCAGTTTCCTTTTTGTGCCTATGGTACTGATGAGTCATAACTGAGTGAATGGTATCTAAGAATTAAAACTAACAATCATCAACTATTCTTGGGGTTGAAATTATTGGCATGGAGCTAGTAGTTCTGAGTAATAAAGATAAGTTCAGCCCCAAACTGAAGTATCTGACTTGTACACAACAGCTATTTTGTAGAATTATACATAAATATTGAAAAATACATAACACAATTCGACACCATTTCACTATGGGGATGAGGGAGAATATTTAAAGTATAGCCCTGGTTGTAATGAGTTAATGTTATTTCTATGACACATGACAATATGTGAAAATAGATGACTGGGAAACAGGAAATATGATTAAATAAAGATGAATAATTAAATTAATTACTAAAATAAGTAAATCACTTTAAAAATTACCATTAAGCGTTTGAAGCTGAAAAGGGGTAGGTAAAGAGTACTGATGGGTTTTTTAATTGGTTTTTGAAGCATCACTGCCCTCTGATGGTAGGAGTTGGAGGCCCAGGCTTGCTGCTGGATTTGAACCTCCAGACCGGGCTCCAGGCTGGATGCTGGATGCTGGATGCTATCTTTGGTTGTTTCTAGAGAAAGAAAACCAGGACACTAGTAATTCTTTTTACATATTTATGTAGATAGAAGGATATATAAGACAGGAAACAAACAATTAATTAATCTATAAAGCAGTAAAAATGACTCGGTGCAACTCACTTGTGTGAGACAGCTAGAAGACTGGCAGTCCTTGGAGTCTTGAGGGCCACCGAATAGTCCTCTGAAAAGCCATTCAGGCTATCCTGCCACAAGCAGCAAACAGCAAAGCAGGTCACCAACAGTCAGACAGATGACAGAGTCCAACAGTCCCAGTTCAAGAGATGTATATTCCAGGAGTGTGGGGAGGTCAGGCTTGGAAGAATCTCAACCCACAACAACACAGTCCACCGATTAGATGTCCTATGGGTAGTGTTGCTTGGAGAACAAGCTCAGGATGAACAAAGCAGCTGGCTGGTCAGAAGAACAAAGAGCAAGAGGGCAAGAGCAGGGCTCGCCAAGCCATTTCTATCTCTGGCCTGGAATTGATCTTGTGTGTTCATTGGCCAAGTTGTCACAACACACCTACTATCATCTTTGGCCATGTCGGCACAAGCTTACCTATCACAATCTTCCTCTCCCCAACTTCCTCCTGTCCTGCTACATTCCCAAGCATGATGTCCTTTTCCAGGGTCATATATAAAGTACTTTAAATGGAGTCTTGCCATCCTTTCCTCTAAGGAGAATTCTGGCTGGACTTTTTAAAAGACAGAATTGTTTGCCCTTTCAGTAGCCCATGGTTCTTTCAATATTCTTCATGAGCATCGTAATTCAAATGTCTTCATTCACTCTGGTCTCTTTTTATTCTCCCCCCCACCCTGGTCTTTTTTTATTCTATATCCAACTTTCATGTGCATGTCATGCAATTGAAAATGCCAAGGTTAGGTAAGGTGTTCTCAAAATAGCACCCTGCCTTTTCTATACCCTAAAGAGGCCTTGTGCAACAGCTTTACTCAATGCAACTAGTCTTTTGAAATCTTAACTTCTGTTTCCATGAGCATTGATTGTGGATCCAAACTAGACAAAACATAGACAGCTTCAATCTTTCTCCATTTGTCATGATTCTACCTGAGCAGTTGTGAGGATTTTGGTTTCCTTTAGATTGAGTAAAAATTCATATTGAAGGTGACAATCCTTGATCTTTATCATCAACTACTTCAATTCCTCCTTATTTCAGCAAGCAAAGTTGTGTCATTGTCATACTGAAGGTTCTTAACGTCTTCCTCCAACACTGATGTTGCATTCTTCTTCATATTATTCTGATTCTCTGCCTATTTGATCAGCATAAAGATTGAATAAATATGGGGAGAGGATACTAGGGAGTCAATTCTTCGTCATAGAGGCAGGAAAGGACAGAGTAGAACTGTTTCATAGAGTTGTAATCTTTATGAAACGTACTGTCACTTCTTTGGCAACAGAGAGTGTTTGAACCACTGACCCTTTGGTTACCAGTTAATTGATTTAATCACTGTGCTATTAGATCTTGGTATTAAATTTATGGCTCGGTTTTAGTCTGGGTAGACTAGAGAAACAAATACATAGACTTGTACCTGGATATAAGGAAAAGGTTTATATAAAAGAAGAATGGGACATTGAGAAAGCAGCCCAGTCCAGTTCAAAGTCCTAAGTCTGATATTAACCCATATGCCTAATATCAGTCTATAAAAATCTCCTTCCAACTCACAGAGTCACAGGCCAATGGGTGTCGAGTTCCAGCGCCAGCAGGGGTTTCCCTAGGGCTCCTTGCTTCCACGACTCAGGGTCCACCAACAGCATTCAGCAATGGTAGAAGCAATTCAGCACTGGCAGGGGTCTCCACATGACTTCTCCAGCTTCATAGGTGGGGTCCCCTCAGGACAAGGCCATGTGGTCCCTCCCTCAGCTCAACCAGCTCCTTGGACACCGTCATCTTGTCTTCTTCAGGGTTCATTGTCTCTGAGCCCAACTCCCAACAACTGGGGAGATAGCTTCTCATCTTTACGAGGGAAATATCGTGAGATTTCCCAGAAGTCTCAGGAGAAAGCCATGCCCACACGGAGGCCTCATTGTTTACTCAATGGCTATCTCCAGATTAACAGGCTAGACTCCACCCCTACATCTCAATCATGAAATTAACACAAGCACATGACTTGCACAGTATCAATTTATAAATCAGTTAAGGAGTGTCAAATGGATGATCTATAAATTTGTTAAATATAGATATACTTAACATATATCTATATAATTTTAGTCCTTTATTTATCACAAGGTTATTTAACAAAGTATATTAGTCACGTGACTTTTGCAGCAGTAACTAAGTCCTTTGATACAATAAAAGATTGCAACACAGTGAAATTGTTGCTGGAGAGAGATTTATTTCCACACTTTTTATAAATTTATAGCTTCTCTCTAAAGTCTAAATTCAACATAATTCTTTAAAGTATTTAATTGAAAAGAATTGCAAACTGGATATGAATGCGACTAATTGGATTCTTATTTTTTCTTCTGATATGAAAATGATTGGATTAGCAGTTCCTCCTGTTTTAATAACATTTATAAGAATAAAGCTGTCATTGATATTTTACAAGTCTTCCCTTCATTTCTAATTATTTATATACTTAATGTCAATTGTGTTTGTAATCTCAAAAACCCATATGAGTAATCCTACCCTGTCCTATAGGTACAGAATGAGTCAGCATCAACTCCATGGAATGAATTTTCTGAGTTTTGTGTTTGCATAAAATTGTAGGTCATATGAACACAGAGATGGACTATTGAAGCCTCGTATATATTTTAGATATACATGTATTATAGATATGGAGAATAAATGTGTAAATCATCCTTGTTTTAATTTTATCAATAGTTAATTCTATAAGACTATAAATATATTTATGTATTATCATTAGAGGTATAAGTATTATATGACTGAGATTTGTACTCACTTGTTTTACTATTTTTCATTTTTTTCTTCCATCAGATCTTGGGGCCATATCGTGACCCTGTGGGACAGGACAGGACACATCCTCCAGCTCCCAGAGACTGTGACTCTTTCTCAGTGTGGAAAGCCCTGGCCTCCTCCAGGACAGGAGCTGGTGGGTTTGACCTGGCTAGCAATGGCACACCACCACTACATGACCAGTGCTCCTTTTTTAGGAGGTTTGTCCATTGAACTTTTCAATAGTATGCCTACATATACTAATGTTTTATCCAAGAATGTATTAGTGTAAGCACTATTACAGATGATGTTATTTTGACACCAAATTCCTATTGGTTTAGAATATTTTTAGTATTTTTTATAAGTTAGCATGTTTCAAGGTGATAAGTGTTTCAGAATAACACTTGGAAAGCATAAACACTTAAATTTAAAAAAAAGAAATGAAATAACACTTAATGTATGCATATGTACTAACCACTGACATGTGTTTTGCTATCACATCATTTCTCACTTTTATTTATTTTAGGCTAACTCATCTCCTGACACATCTTCAGCACTGACATGTGGTTCTCTTTGTTTCAGTTTGATGCCAATGCACAGTGACCGTAAAGGACAGGGCAGAGCGGCCCCTGTGCACTTCCGAGTGCAGGAAACCCTGCCCTTCTCTCAGGGGGTGCCTGCGGGTTTCAAATGGTGGATTTTTCAGACATCAGCCTAACAGCTGACGCTATGCCACCACAGCCCCACGGACATTGTGTACAGTACGGGGAAAGCCAAACTGCTAAATATTCCCTTTCTCCCTGTGGTCACTTTCTTGTCTACTCGACTCAAGGAGCCACGGGTGCAGTGTGGCTACAAATCGGGCTACGATGTAGGAAATTCAAAACCACCAGCCCTCCTCAGGACCAGAGATCAAGCTTTCCAGGCTGTCTTCAAGAGTTCCTCGCTCAGAAACTTGCAGGGCCAGTTCCACACTGGTCCCCAGGGTTACCCTGACTCAACATTGACTCCCTCAGAGGCGGTGCACAGACCTCACTCTACATCCAGTGTAGTCACCTAGGAAACTAATTGTGATACTCAGATAGATATAAAGTCAGAGAGGTAAGCCTAAGGAAGTGTGGGAGGTTTACTCCTTGTTCAACGTGATCTATAAGATTCTCTTTCAGTGTTCCCATTCTCACAGATTGCATTTGTCCATTGACTATTAGCACTACACTATGCCAGAGTGACTAAGCCTCGTGGCAGCGTTGTATTCAACAAAGACGACTCTGTCTGGTTCTCTGGTTTTTATAGCTAACTGTTTAAGTCCTTGTGACTATTTTGCCAATCTGTTTCACCAGGAATTTCCCTCACTCTTTCTTGCCCTCTACTTCACCAAACAAGATACCTTCTTCTAAAAATTAGTTCCCTTTGCTTTTGTGCCCAAAGAGAGACTTTAAAATAATAATCCATTATAATACATATGATCTCTTATACCTTTCCTCCCTGATCTGCCCCCCACCTCTGTTTTAGTCTGAAATCCCTGCTGAAATCTATTAATCGTGGGTGATTGAGCTGGAATTTAATAGGGTCATGCAAGCTACCATAGTTTGACAAACTGGTACATGATACATCTCTAACTTAGTTTATCTAAAAATCAACATCCTTGACACTGCTTAAGCATGATGCCACCTCCCATCTTACCTATCTGATAAATTGCCATTTTATACATGCAAGTACCCTGTCCTACCACTCAGGACTGCCTCTTGGCTCTTTATTCCTATGTCTTGGGTGTAATCAATTAATAAAATCTCCTATCTCTTATTTCAAATAGTATTCTAAAATTTGCCACCTCTCAACAAATATGAAAGTAGCTACCACCTAAGAGTTCCAACTCATTTATATGGATTATTATACTATATCACTGTTAAGGCAGACTGTAAGCTGTCCTCCATGCTGCTGTATAATATCTTTTTTGAATGTGAAAGGATCTATTACTTGCTTTTAACCAGTACGGTAGAGCAAAAGTGATGCAATAACACTTTCATATCTCAAATGCCTCATAGCGTAGTAGCCATCTCAGTAGAAAATGCTCATTCTCACTACTTCTGAGCAAACAAGCAAAACAGTTAAGACCCTTTTAGTAAGGAACTGAGAATCAAATTTGTTGTCATTGACTCAATTCTGATTCATAGTAATCTTATAGGACTGAGAAGAATTGTCGGATAGGGGTTCCCAGGCTGAAAAATTTACTGAAGTGAACCACCACATTTTTTTCTCATGCAGAATAGCAAAGAGTTTTGGACTACCAAACTTCAGGTCAGCAATTGTGTGTTCAACCCCTGTACCACCAGCGCTCCTTTTTGGTGACTACAGCATTCATAGCTTCTTTTTTGTAACACCTAATTTTTGTACTTTATCCCTTGTGCTGAGTTGAATTACATCTCCCCAAATTTTACTAATAATAAAAATTTTAACAAATAAGATTTTTGCTATTGTGATCAAGTTAAAAAGAAATCACTCAGGATTACAATGGTCTCTGAAACAAATATTGCTGGTTTCTTTATAAGAAATGGAAAGATTGTGCGTGGGACTGTGGCCCACTGGGATGGAGTTTCAATTCCAGCTCCACAGGAGCAAAGGCTGGGCCTCCTACTTTCACCTTCAGAGGGCAGTTATGTCCAAAAACAAACAAACAAACCCCCCCCAAAAAAAAGAAAGAAATGGAAAGAACACCAAGAAATGGAAAGAACACCAATAAAGAAGGAAAACAATGTGACCACGAAAGTCAAGATAGCGTCAAGTAAAGAGAAATGAAGGATTACTGACAACTACTAGAACCTAAAAATGGTCATGAGTAATTCTTCCCCAGAGCTTCAGAGCAGTGGTGGTACTATTGTATTAAAATAAATTTGAGACACCCATTTTTGGTAATCTCTTATCATGGATAATGTTATATGCCTTCTGCATGGTTCTGACTCACAATGACACTATGCCAGTAGAAGGAAACACTACTTCTTTTTGGCTATCCTCAAAATTCTTCTTATGCTCAAGCCCACTGTTGCGGCAATGTCACCAATCCATGTCATCAAGGATTATCCTCTTTTTCAATGCCACTGCTCTTGACCAAACACACTGTTTTTCTCTTTCTTACTTTATGTCCAGAGTACATGAAGCAAAGTTTCAGCATCCTCGATTCTACTGCAATCTGGCTTTCCTTCTTCCCTGACAGGTTTGTTTGTTGTTTTGGCAGTCCATAGTACATTCTGTATTCTTTGCCAGAGTCATAATCAACTGCATTGATTCCCTTTTAGCTTTCCTTATTCAGCCTCTAAATGTCATAAGCATACAAGACAATTTAATGTACCATGAGGTGGGTCAGGCCCACCTGCATTCACGAGGTGACATCTTGCTGAGTATCACTAGGAAGTTCTTGTGCAGCAGAACTTATTCCAAGTTCTCTTCGGAACCCAGTCTGAACCCATACACAATGCAAAACATGGTATTATTTCTTAACTGCTGTGTCTGCGAGCATTTGTTGTGGACCCAAGCAAGAAGCATTCACTCACAACTTCAATCTTTCTACGTTTTGCATGGTATTACCTACTTGTCCAGGTGCAGCTATTTTCCTCTTCATTACACTGAGTTGTAATCCATACTGAAGACTACAATCCTTGACTGTATCAGCAAGTGCTTCAAATTCTCCACACTCTCAGCCAGCAAAGCTGTGGCATTTGTATACCGAGAGTTGTTATGAAGCCTTCCTCCAATTGCAGTATCAAATTCTTATGCATATAAGCTCTCGCCCACTGCCACCAGGTCAATACTGACTCACTGTGACCCCCGTGTTTCACAGACTCTGTTCATGGAAGAAGAAATAGCAGGCTTTCTCCGTGGGAGCTGCTGGTGGTTCTGAACTGCTGACCATGTGGTCGCAGCCCAACACCGAACCACTACACCGCCAGGGCTCCATTCATAGAATCCAGCATACGATTTTCTTGGCATCAAGATTGAACGAGTATGGCGAAAGGCTACAACAATGATGCACATCCTCTTTTATTTTAAAGCACGAGGTACCTCCTTGTTCTTTCCCCACAACTTTCTCTTGATCTATCTATCTATCTATCTATCTATCTATCTATCATCTATCTAATATATATATGTATAGTTTTCACAAGAGCACAATGAAGTGGCATGAAGCACTGTTTTCTCAAGCTTGCCTATGGTTTATCCTGCTCCACATAATAAAATGCCTTTGCATAGTCAATAAAAGTGAGAAAAATGGAACTTTCTACTCCCATAAAGAATTGTCATCTAAAAAACTCAAAAGGGCAGTTCTGTGTGTTCTATGAAATCTATGTATTGACATTGACTAGATGGAAGTGATAGTCAATGAAACATACATGTACATTTTGGTGTTCTTTCCTTTCAGCATTAGATCCATCTGATGTCTTCAATGCCATCCCTTATTCCAAGTTCTCTTCTGAACCCAGTCTGCTTTTCTGGAAACTCCTTTTCTTTTTTTAATCTTTTTTTTTTGGGGGGGGGCATCACTGCCCTCAGTGGTGGGAGTAGGAGGCCCAGCCTTTGCTCTGTGGAGCTGGAATAGAACCTCCAACCCAGTGGACCCCAGTCCCGCACACAAACACTACACCACCGGGCTCAGCCGAAACTCCTTTTCAATATACGGCTACAACCATTGTTGCCTGGTTTTCAAAAAATAGTTTTACTTGCATGACATATCAATGATATTGTGTTATAATATTCACATTCTGCTGGATCACCTTTCTTTAAATTGCATGAAAATATGAATTTCCATTAGTCAGTTGGCAAGGTAGCTGTCTTCCAAATCTTTTTGTAAAATCAGATGAGTTCTTCCAGTGCTTCATCCACTTTTTGAAACATTTCAATTGGTATTCCATCAACTCCTGGAGTCTTGTTTTTATCTAATATCTTCAATGCAGTTTGAACTGTCTTCTTCAGGACCATTAATTCTTGTCCATAAGTTACTTCTTAAAATGATTGATGCTAGTTATTTTGGTAGAGCGATTGTGCATTTTTTTATCTGCTTCTGATGATTCCTACTTCATTAAATATTTAGCACATAGGATCATTTAATATTACAATTCCAGGTTTTATTTTTGTTTCACTTGAATTCTTTCAGTTTAAGCTAAGTTTAGTGTATTCTTCCTTTTTCATATTCTAACTCTAGGTCTATGCACTTTTCATTATAAAA